>ML798478.1:640803-653716 GCA_009831015.1 Picea engelmannii | reverse complement strand
AACAATTCCACACTGACCACTCTTATCTATTCCTCCATCTTGATTCAATGTTGGTCCCAAATTATGATATCAAATTGAAAGATGACCACCCTACAAATGATCCATAACCAATTTTCAAGAAGACTTGACAAATAACTCATTTAGAACACCACTATTTACATGAAATGACACTTTGATCAGCAAAGAAGTAGACATCGAGGCCGACCCTTGTTTGCAATGAGGGAAACTGAGAATTATATATATGTCTAGTATGATGGGAGTTGTATTATTTATAATGGTGAATTTTATTGGCAAAGGAATCATGTATCCCTTCATGTCATCTTTGAAGATGTTCTTGTTTGTCAGTGGGTGAGTCATGTACTTTATTTTTAAGATTAAGATTGTTTCTCATTATTTTTTTCTTTTCCTAAAAAATGAAGGCCTTAACGAGCTAGACATGTGTGTTCATCTAACATGATTTAATTGATCAAACACATATTAGGGGACAATTAGAGACTAACCAACATAGGAAAGAACATTGGAGGTTTTTTATGTGCATCCGAGCGCCAATTGCTTTCCTAACCAGATTGCCTTGTCTGCATGGACTTGGTCAATGCTTCAACAAATCTAGTGATTACAATGTTATTTATGGGTGATTATAATGTTATCTAGATCTGATTTATGCTTTATGATCAATAGCCTTCATCTCTTACTATAAGTTGTGTCCTCATACTCGATTAGAATTTTTCGTCTGCATGGTGGCAAAGTTGACGTTTAGATTGTTGTATTTGTTTGTTGAGATCATTAGTTCTATTTTATTACTATTGAATGGGTGCCATTTTTATTTTAATAATTTATCTTTATGGAGATCTAGGAAGATTGTTAATGGCTGCAAAGTATGGCAAGGTAATGCAATGATTGGTGCAATGTTGCAATGTCATGAAAACACACACTCACACACACACATTATGAGGAAATGTACTTGTGGAAAACCCTCTGAATACTTCCCCATGTTCCATGGATTGTAAGCGGGGTAAATTGTTGGCCAACCTCGCCCTGGGGGAATCAAGAGAGTCAAACTTGCGACCAATAATAAGCATGATAAACACACGTTTTTCTCTATACCAATTGATCTAACCCTTTGTATGTCAGAATTCCTATGTAACACCAACATTGCAGCAACCCAACCAACAATAAACATCAATTTGACATAATCATAGAAAAAGTTTACTGATGCATTCTTGACTACTTACCAACATACTAGTAAAGCTCAAATTAACATGTTGACACATCGCTAACACCTCACCAACATGTTTCTAACTTTTTGTTGAATCTCACTATAACTTGTCCAACAAATTATTGACATTATATCGATGGGTTACCGACATTGGGCAAAATGTTGAGCTACTTGAAGCAACAAATATACGACCTATTACCGACATTGAAAAGCATTTTAATTAAATTCCAACTAACTTAACTAATGTATCATCGACGTGTGTGTTATATGATAGGCATTGCTAAATTGTCGAAATTTCCAACAACAACGAAGAGTCGATATTGCAACTTTATAAACTACCATGTGGTCTAGAATGTTGTTGAAATTGCAACATAAATTGACAATGCTAAAAGTTCGTTGAAGTTCTGACGAAATAGGCCCAACGTTGGAATATTATTTTTTTGACGTGATTGTGACAATATTGATGTCAATCCCACATTGAAAATTGTACCCAAATCTAGTAGTGAGCCAAGGGTAACAGAGATATCTTTGTGTGGTTTTCTCGAATTTGGGTTTCCATGTTACATCTAGAGATCTATGTGTGCATGCTCATGTCGATCGCTCTCTTGTAGGTGTAAAATTTAACAATATCCTAGTCTTTCTCTATACAATCTCATCAAACTTAATCGGGACAACAATACCCTACCCTTTCTTCCCTAGTTCACCACATGTGTATCACATTCACACAATAACTAGGACTCAATACCTCTAGTATGTTTCTCAAACTTAGGAGGAAGTAGTGCATTGGTAGCCAACAATGCATGAGAGGAAGGTACATCATCAAGATCATCCTCCTTATCAATACTACAAGAAATATTATTAGAAACATCATTGGAAAACGTAGGCTTAGGAGGAAGTAGTGCATTGGTAGCCAACAATGCATGAGAGGAAGGTACATCATCAAGATCATCCTTCTTATCAATACTACAAGAAATATTATTAGAAACATCATTGGAAAAAGTAGGCTTAACATCCTCATCTAAAGAATCAAGTAGCTCTTTCTTCTCCACAAATTCATTCATGAGGTTTTGAAAGACATGCTCCAAAGTTCCTTCTAACACATTGATCCTCCTAGTCTAATGTTAAACTTCCTCATCATAGTTTTGCAAAGTAGATGAAACAAATGTTTGTATTTTACTTACTTCATGTATAAGGTCCTAATTGTAATCCTGCAACTCTTGGATGGTCTTATCTTTCTCATCCACTTGTGAAAGAAGAAGATCATAATCATTCTTCAAAAACTATTACTCATCGAATAGATAAGCATTATCAATCTAGAGTGGAGGAGCCTCCTCATGAAGCTCAAATATTAAGGTGTACAAGAAATTAGCTTCCTCTCACAACCAAGTGTTGGTTTCCTCCAACCTATCAACACATTACTTAAGTCCTCCATTTTCAATGTGCAAATGAGTAATGGTAGCCCACTAAGAGAGATTAGTATCTTGTAAAAAGACAACTTCATTAGGAAGTTAAGAAACTCATTCATTGAGATGAATAATGGTTTCCTCCAATGAAACAAAATGATTTCTTCTTTCTTTCTCAT
The DNA here is from genome assembly GCA_009831015.1 of Picea engelmannii. Lineage (NCBI taxonomy): Eukaryota > Viridiplantae > Streptophyta > Pinopsida > Pinales > Pinaceae > Picea > Picea engelmannii. The sequence continues at coordinate 650,918 of ML798478.1, read as the reverse complement.
GATGTTTTTGGAACATCCATTTTTCCCACTTTTGATCTACAATGAAAGTATCTTCAAATTTCTAAATTCAATAATAAAAATATTTTTAAATTTATAGTTATAAATTCAATGATGGAAATATCTTCAAATTTATAGTTTAATTGCACCAATCACTCCTTTCCCTCTGATGCTCAACAAGTGAGATACATTAACTTTTTGAATATGTCTTCCAATGTTCCATTAAAACCAAAATGATTGCACCAAAGGATAATGAGACCTTGGTCTTTCACTTCCAACCAAACAACTTACCAAGTAGTCAAATGCGACCTTGGTCTTTCACTTCCAACCAAACAACTTACCAAGTAGGCAAATGCCTTTAGCGTATTTTGCAAAGGAAAACTTTTTCTTCATACCTAAGAAACAATTAAAACATATATCAAATTTGTTTGACCAAAAAAGTTTGAAAATCGATCGATACCAAGGGTACAGGCCAGCCCTCATGTTATATTGTAATCGACCAAAGTCAAATCTTGGCCTTAGGTTATCTTGTAATCGATCAAAGTCAAATCTTGGCCTTAGGTTATCTTGTAATCGATCAAAGTCAAATCTGATTGACTTTGTATTAGAGAGAAAATTTATAAATTAATTTTAAAAGCTAACATTAGATTTTAATAAATAATAATTTTAGTTAAATTATAAATTTTTTATTTATTATTTTATTAGTTCAAAATTTAATAATTTTAATTATATTATAAAAATATTAATTTACATTAATTTAAAATTTAATAATTTTAATTATATTATAAAAACATTAATTTACATTAATTTAAAACTTAATAATTTTAATTATATTATAATATTAATTATTTTTCATTTTTCATTTAAAATTTAATAATTTTAATTATATTATAAAAACATTAATTTACATTAATTTAAAACTTAATAATTTTAATTATATTATAATATTAATTATTTTTCATTTTTCATTGATTAAAAATTTGAAATGACTGTATGTAGTTTTTTTATAATTTTGTTAAATTAAAATATGAAAAAAAAAATGTCATATCGCCTTTCATTATTATTAAACTTTAATTTCATCCGCATTTCGAGGAAACCATTTATGAAATGCGTCTGGACTCTGTACTACTCTGTCCCAAGCAAGAATAGAATTCAGCGAACTGTATAATTTGTAGTACTCTGTGGCAAGCGACTATAGAATTCAACAAACTTTAGTAAATACATTCAGATTCATAAATAAGGTCCACAGGCTTATATGCACACATAAATGGATATCAGTCAAGCAATATCCATAAGTATGTTAAGTAGTATTGAATGTTGGGTAGGTGGATTATATGTTGCTGGATTTGAAAGCAGATTATAAGTTGTTGGATTTGAAAGCAATTCAGATTAGACAGCTTATAATTTACTTGTCGCAGCATTTAATGCTGGCTTTCAGAGCTTGTCTATAATTTGTGGCATTTAATGTTGCTTAGCAGGTTGGATATTTATAGACTTCTTTTAGGGTATTTGTTATATGCAATTTCAACCACTGAAATCTACAATTTCAACTATTTTCTAAATTTTTGACAGAATTTTGGACAAAACCAGTAAAAAATAAGGAGTAAGCTAACTGAGCAAACAGATCCGTTTTTCATGCAAAAAAAGGGGCCTGAATACAGCCAGATTTTCACTGGTAGCCTGAGTTTCTGACAAATCAACCCAGATCCATGTATTTCAAAACCTTACACAGGGGTTTTGCCCCATTTTAAACCAACCCAGATGCTCAAAAAATCCACCAAAATTCTGGATTGACCAGAAATTTAAAATACCACCACCCAAAAACCTGCCAGAAAAATAGCTCAAGAGAAAAGATTGATCTGGAGTTAGCACACTCCCCAAAAAAAAAAAAAAAAAAGAAGAATAAAAACGTTGTCTAAATCGATATCTCTGAATAAAAGTGTTGTCTAAATCGATATAGACCCGGAAAAGAATAAAAACGTTGTCTAAATCGATATCTCTAAATTAGCAGTGCAGGTAATGAATGACTCCTCTCCTAGTATCCTATTTAGGTTAACCTACGTGTATATTGTTGTCTTCGGATACCCGTTTCCTAGTAGCGTATGCTGTTAAATGTCCTATTTACTCCCTGCTCTCCGTTGCCAGAAACGGATTCAGGCCACTTAAATGCGCCGCTTTACTCAACCATGGTCACTCCTCTCTTCAGTGTTCACTCTACTTCAGAGCCGAGTCCTACCCCTGCCATTATCCGAATACGCGTCCCTCAGTATGATCCAAACTTTCCATATTCCCAATATAATCGAAGTCAACACTGTCCGTCTTTGAATCGCTAAATACGTATCCCAATTCAACTGTAAAATACACACTCCAGTCTTCCCTGAATTACAGAATAGAATGGAATGGAAGTCGTTACAGTGTTTGCTGCAGTGCTCTCTTTAGACAGTTTGTAACAACTCCGAGTTATTTTTTAATAATTTTCGGATCTTTGAATTTGTTTGTAGTTGAAAAGTAAAATCATCTCAAAATGAATTTGTTTGTAGTTGAATAGTAAAATCAAAATGAATTTGTTTGTAGTTGAATAGTAAAATCATCTCAAAACTGGGATTCGGATTTTTGGTTGAAAATTGATGTTGATAAGTTTTTCGAATTATGGTTGATTTGGGTTTGGATATATCAACTTGTTGGAGCTTTATCTGAGTTGGGTTCCAAGCTTGATCTAAATTAGATTTGAGTTAGGTTCCAAGCTTGATCTAAATTAGGTTTGTTGGAGCTTTATCTGAGTTGGGTTCCAAGCTTGATCTAAATTAGGTTTGGAGGATTATTTAGCGAGTTAGGTTTGGATTATTTATCGTATTGGAATTTTGGAGCTTTATCTGAATTGGATATTTCAGCTTGTTGGAGCCCAATCTAAATTAGGTTTCGATTATTTATCGTCTTGGAGTTATATTTTAGTGGAGTTACAGTAGCAGATGCATTGCATGTACGGATGTGTGGGGTTTGTTTTTGGTTCAAGACCGTTCAGACGTGCACTGTGAGCTTCATCAATGGTGTTGAAGTAATTTTTATGTGGGCAGATGGAACAGCTGGAATCATTTCAGCTGGAACATCAATGAGAATGTTATACGAGCAACAGGTATTGCAGTGTTTGCTTTTCTTAAATCCGTTTTCAATTACTGTCTATGTTTGAGAGAACTATAGCTCCTCACTGACCAGCATCTAATGAAATGTTGTATCAGTATGTAAATATAGGTGAGACAGCAATACCCAAGTTGACTCTCGTCTCAAAGTCAGTCATAATTTGGGGAATTACATCGCTGAACTGGATCTGGATTGTGTTGTTTTGTTTCTAGTGCATACAGATGACTGCTGGGCAGAGCTCAATAGTGATAGAGATGTACACCCTGCCTTTCCCTTTGCTTTTCCTTTACATTACAATATGTTTGCAAGTAGTAGTTTTTAAAATGAATTTATTGATCTGTATACCTTTGCTTTTGCTTCTTATTACAACTTGTTTGCAAGTAGCAGTTTTAAAAATGGATTTGTTGATTTGTTTCTCTTATTAATTTCTTGTGCTGTTGTGTCTACAGAGGAGATTGGTTGCGAGTGCTTCAAAATTTCCATCTGGCATCAAGGCTCTTGCTGATTATGTGCACAGCAAGGGCCTCAAACTGGGCATAGATTCAGATGCCGGGTATATCAGCTCCGCTTTATAATTTAGTTGCCCTCTTTTCTACCAGACGCTTTCTATGATAACTGTGTGGTAAACATGCCCCTTCACAATCTGGAAGTATTGCGAGAATCATCAAAGTCTAGTTTAAATTTCATGATTGCTTACTTACACAAACGGTTCTTTCTGACGATTTGAACCTTGGTGGATTATAAAACACCCACTTTACAAGGGAGCCAAGACACCATTTTTTTTTATTCTCACGACCTTCTCCTGCTTATCAGGTACTATACCTGTCAAAAGCAGCCAGGTTCCTTGGGACATGAGCAAGTAGATGCCGATACATTAGCTTTCTGGGTAATCCTCTTTCATTTTAGGTTTTTTTATAGGTGAAATAATATTGTTTTTATCTTTTAAATTCTTTGAGGATGGATTATGGTAGATTAATGAAGTAAAGTAATAGATAACGTTTTGTTCTTCTGCAGGGTGTGGATTATCTCAAATACGATACCTGTTATAATGATGGCTCTAAGCCCCAAATACGATAACTGTTATAATGATGGCTCTAAACCCCAAAGCCGGTAAATCTTTTTTCCCGAGAGTGGTATCCTTCTTATTTTTCTTTTCCATTGAGTTGAATTCCATTCACAATTGCCTGCCAGTTTCAGACTGTGGTTTTGGAATGAGTGCAGGTACCCAAAGAGCACGATGCACTTTTGAGAACTCAGCGGCCAATATTCTATTCCATGTGTGAATGGTAGGTGGGCTTCCTCTCTCAAAGTGTCTTAGCTATATGATGGGTTTGGAGACGATGGTGTTATAATGCTTTTGATTCAGGGGATTGGATGTTTCGGCCAGTTGTGTTCTTGGTCTGGACAAATTGGAAGTAATTGGGGAACAACAGAAGACACTGATGACAAGTGGGAAAGGTTGTTGGCTATAGCTTCTAAGTAGCCTGGATAGAAGCTATAAATATAGCTGAACTTTGTTTTTTTTTTCCATGTGTTTTATAGCATGATATCCGGTGCAGATCAAAAGAATGAATTTGCAGGGTATGTTGGTACAGATGGATGGAATGGTAAAAGCTTCTAGTTCCTTTTCTTGTTTCCAACTCCTCGTCATTATTGCTGTCCTCTGCTTTCTTTGGAGCAGATCCAGATATGTGTTGGAAGTAGGAATTGGCCACATCATCATGAAGGTAAAGGCCCATTACCCTGTCTCTCTGTATCTGTATAAAAAGATGGGACTATTTAGATGAAAAGATAATCAAATGTTGGGATCTTAAATGTTAGCCAGGAGAAATAGGAGTCTGCAAAGTTTCATGGTGAACCTCAAACAGTAGTTAGATTAATTACGATAAACATAAAAGCAAGATAGACAAAAACACTTAAAGGTGAGTGTTTTTAAAATATTTTGATTTTAATATATCAATCGTATACCCATTATAGTTATAATTACTAGGCACATTATTGATGTGCGGTAAGATTTCAATCATGGATGTAGATTGTAGATTCTCCACACAAGGAAATGTTAGTTGGTTTAAGAGGACCAACCTATATGTAAGCTGAAAATGTTTATGTTTTTAATGTTTTTTTTCCCTGAAGGACACTCTTTCATGGATACATTTGTAGCTGTTCTGGAAGTATCCAGTATAGTGAAAATGTTTATATTTTTAATATCTTTTTTTCCTTAAGAACACTCTTTCATGGATTCATTTGAAGCTGTTCTGAAAGTATCACTCTTTCATGGATTCATTTGAAGCTGTTCTGAAAGTATCACTCTTTCATGGATACATTTGTAGCTGTTCTGAAAGTAGTGCATTTATAATGATAATCTTAGTTTGATAGTCTAGTGAAATTTCAAGTATTAATGGTTTTTACTGGAGAAGAACTGCATGCTTATTTTTTATTACTGTACAAGCACTCAGTCTAGTGCATTTATAATGATAATCTTAGTTTGATAGTCTAGTGAAATTTTAAGTATTAATGGTTTTTACTGGAGAAGAACTGCATGCTTATTTCTTATTACTGTACAAGCACTTAATAGAATAGAATGCTACTCTCAAGCTCTAATTCTAGCAGCAGTCACTGGGTGATTCCGAATATGGCTCATGTCGGTGAGCATGGGGCATTAAAGGAAGCTGAGACATGTAATGGGAGTTTAAGGCACAATCAAGTTTTCATGATTACATGACATCCTTTTATATGACTCTCCTATAGTTTGGAAAGGACAAAGGGCAAATATTTTTTTGTTTGAAATACAATTTCAGAGCTGAAAGATGTGGATGAAAGGTGCTTAAATTGTTCTATTAAACCTAACAGATCTGCATCTTCGCCCAACTGTAAGCGAAGACTTTTGTTATTAGCAAAATTGTTTTAATATATAGTAAAAGACCATGGTGTGCAGAAATAATGTCTTATTCTGCAGAGATTTTACAAGACCGTGTTGCTTTGACGAAAGGCTTCTTTCTAATATCAGTGGTGTTCAACTAGAAAATGTTAACATAAAATTGTAAAGATGGGCAAGCATACATATACAGTGAATTCTTCTTTCTAATTCTATCTATTCCCTACAACTGTAAAATAATAATTTTTTGAGAAAAAAGCCAAAATAATGCCAATTTATTCTTAAAGAAAAGCTTAAGGCATTTTACCTGGTTTCCAAAACGTCCTTGGTTCAAATCACTTTGGAGCTATGGAGATAAGACGTGGATGCAATCACTGTGGGTATCAAAGCACAGGCATATGTCATATGTTTGGAAGCCTCTCTCAATCGAAATTATAAGAAAATTTATGTTTGGAAGCCTCTCTCAATCGAAAATATAAGAAAATTTGGTCATTGCAATCTTTTTTTAATAGTTTTATAGTTTAATAAATAGAGTATTGAATTTATTTTTTAATATATTTTCAAATTTAATAAAAATTTTATCAAAAATTTTAATTTTAATTTTAAATTTTTTTAAGAAGTAACAAGTTCAAATCCAGAGGGAATAGGGTATGTATATTTTCGTAGACTTTACTAGTCAAATAGTTGGGCGGAGGGGGTCCCTTGTCCCACAAACAAGGGGTCTCATACACCAATTTGATATGCTGGCTTAGCGTGACCTTAAAAATAGATTATTATTATTATTATTATAAATTTTAATAAAAAAATGATCTCAATTTATTTTAAAAAGATTTAAATTATTCAAATTTCAAACACAAAATAAATAAAAATAATATTTTATTTAGTGTATTTTAAAAAGATTTAAATTATTCAAATTTCAAACACAAAATAAATAAAAATAATATTTTATTTAATATATTTTAAAAAAAAATTAATTATTCAAATTTCAAACACAAAATAAATAAAAATAATATTTTATTTAGTGTAAAGGAAAAAAATCCATTTATTGATTCACTTCATAAAAATATAAATTTAAAAAAATTATTACATTAAATCATCATATTCGGATAAGAATCAATTTTCTTATAGAAAACGGTGACAATGAAAAAGTAAATCATAATGTTTTATGAGATTTTTATATTTATTTCTAATTTAATTTTCAATTTTTAATAATAAAATTTAATTTTCAACTTACAATGATAAAATTAGTGATTTTTTATTTTTATTAATAATTTTAAATATTTATATATTTTAAAATTTTGATTAAAAAAAAATTAAAATTAAAATTTTAAATTTATTAGTAATTAAATTAAAGTTAATTATTAATTGGGTTTAGCTCCAGTGATTTGTATTGAGGGGTGTTTTCCCCTAAGTGACATATTAAGTTCTTGAATGAGCAAACTATCAAAAAAACCTTAACTTACTACAAAATCTGGTTCTAATAACAAAATTATAACAAATTTTATGGAGAAATTCATATTTTTTTTTTTGTTTGTTAATTTGTGCATGACCTGTTGGCTACGCGATTAACCTGAGCCACATCAACCCTTAACATGGTTGGATTTTTTGTGGGTTTTTTGTCCCCACAGGTTTCGAACCAGTGACTTTAACAACACAGAATGGCTTAACAACACACTCCGTCACCGACTGTCCTACACCTCTGGGACATGGAGAAATTCATATTCATTGTATTGACCAAAATCAAATATTTTAAACAACCAAATCAATTATACAAATATAATAGGAATATGTTTAGTGCGTTCTACCTTCCTCTTATCACTACTCCTGGCAACAAAATTATAACAAATTTTATGGGTAAATTCATTGTATTGGCCAAAATCAATCATCTTGAACAACCAAATCAACAACTACTTGAATTGATCAGCTCAATAAACAACTACAAGTTGGATTTTTTACATATATTAAAGAGTCCAATAATATTGAAATTCAAATTTCTCCCATGTGTGGCCTTATCTAGTTATGCTTATTTGGTGAACATTAATATGTGCCAGTACTTGTGGCACATAGCTGTACAAAATGAAAGAATAATAAAATAATATGTTTATTAAAAACAATAAAACATTATTATAAATTGTATGGGAATTTTTCTTTCACTAACAATGATTAGGCTGTAGTTTATATGTTTTATTTTTATTTTTTTTATTTTTGCATATTTTTTAATAGATTTTTTTTAAATTCAGTGAGAAATTGTTGAAACTGTAAATTTGAATGGTTGAGTTTGTATAATCTCAGTATTTTTTATGTTTTTCAAGATGTAGAATTTATTTATACATTCAAAAATACAATTTAAATAATAGAAAATTACAATTTCACCCAAATTTATATCACCAAGTGTAAAATGTCATATACTAATTAGTAACAGTAACAACACCTTAATGAAAAACACAAAAAAATATACTCTAATTATAACTTATAAACATCAAACACAATAATGATGGTCTTAAAATTTTGCTTACTTTGACTCAAATTTTATATTCAATCTGTGCCAGAGCTCATGAAAAGTATTTGAAGGGCCACATATCAATTTGGTGGCAGAGCACCTATTAAAGTCCTAGTACAGAGTACCTCTGCAACAACAAAGTGTTGGATTCTAGTCCATCCATTCATCTTCCCAAAAGATTGCATGCACTCAGGACTCGATCTTGTGCTTTAATATCAAAATTGATATGTTCTTCGATGTGCCTCTTGCTGTCCTGATTCTGAAACAGGAGACTAGTATTTGTGTATTTTTAATAAGTGCATGGATGTGTACAGATGTACAGCAATATTTGCAGGTTCACAAGGTAACGGAACAGAAGAAAATTAGAATATTATACAATAATGTGATCTAAAACAGAACATGTATTCCCATAACCAATGATTGTTAGCTTCTAAGAAGAACTTCCAGATTTATTGAAAAGGAAATCTAAGTTCCTTCTGTCTCCTATATATTTTATTTTATAATTCCTAAGATGTTTACGTTTCTCTCTACTTCTAAGCCAATTTCTTTGATTGCATTTGTCTTCTTATGCTAGTGACAAACCTAGTTACCCTATAGCAACCTCTATTCAAACTATTCAAACTAACAAGTGTTGACTGTTTGGTTTGCAGATTTAATGACCAAGTCAACAAGAAGTCGGCTCAACTTATGGTTGGCCCAATAAGTGTTCATCTCCTAGTCACCGTTCCTGTTAATAGTTGGTCCTTGTTGCCTTGTGGGCAAACCAAGGTGGTTACTTTCAGGCTCAATGGCGTTATACGAGAAGTTAGTCATGAGGTTCAATATATTGGTAGTTATTTCTTAGTGTCTTCTCTCTTAGAGAGAAGTTCCATGGAGCAATTGTACCCTTGGATACTTCATTTTTCAGACCTAATAGTTACATAAAACCTTTGATACATTCTCACTGCAAACTTCAAGCAGTCATCACAAGATAGGAAAGAAGGGGCTTAGGGTACTCAAAAGGGTTCAAAATAAAATAATATTAATTTAATATTAATCATAAGTTTTTGTTTTATATTATTCTAAGTTATATCAACTTTGGGATTAATTGCCATGTGGGCTTTTTAAAAAGATAAGTGTTTTTGTTTTATATTATTCTAAGTTATATCAATTTTGGGATTAATTGCCATGTGAAGTATGTGGGTTTTTTAAAAAGATAAGTGGAGAGTTGGAAGCATGCAAATATAATTTTTAACTTTTTTGTTGTTGTAGAGATTTTTACCATTCATTCTTCCTTAAGGATGTAGAGAGAATTTATGCCACAAAATGACCTGTAATAACAGGACTATGGCTGTTATGAATATTATGTGAGAATTATGCCATGTGCATGAGGAATTATTGTCATTGAAAAAACTCTATTATTATAACTCATAATTTTTGGAGTTTCTAGCAAAGAGATTTCCTAGCCGACCTATGTTGGAGCCTTGGAGGGAAGTGGGATAACTTTGAGTGGTTTAGAAGGGGATCTCATTCCTTGGTTGTGCAAGTTGAGGGGGAAATAAAGCTGGTGGATTGAAATTGTTGTACGAGTTTACAACTTGTGGAAATTCTGGGAATTGGGCTATG
>ML798478.1:625677-640703 GCA_009831015.1 Picea engelmannii | reverse complement strand
GGGAGCTGCCATTGCGTGACGCTCTGGACAGCCGTTGTCGCCCGCTCCGATTTGACCAGATCCATCGGGGGCGTCGTGATGTTTGGGGGCGTCGTGGGGCTCAGTATGGACTCCGCGCAGGCGCCGAACATACCGCAGGAGAACGGAAGGCGACCTGGGTGCTTCAATCTCGCAACGTTCCCCGGATTCCTCATCGAACAAAGGACGATTTCAGAGCCAAATTCTTACGAGGAATTCATCTTCCTCGATGAATTAATTTTTCTTGAGCTTCTTCCCCGGACTTCGCAGAGCCGATTTTGATCTTCCGAGCGCTGAGATTGGCCGTTTTCTGGGCTTATCTTTTGGCACAATTGGATCGTGGCTAAGGATTCCTTTCCTTCTTTCCTTATGGACTGACGATGACGATGAATGATTTTATATCGGCCAACTGGTTCTGCGTTCAGTACGGGAGCACGCTCGCTAAATCGACGGCCGCCCTCTCCCACGGCCGGCAAGCTGTCGATCTGGGCCGTTGTGTTTGGTTTCTCTGTTGTCGTACGCATCTTGTCGGTTTCCTCTTGTCGTATGCACAGTGTCGTATGACCCATCTCGACCGTTGAGTTGCCGACAGGCCCACACGACGCATCGTCCGTACTGTTCCCCCATTCCAAGCCGTTGGATCGTCCGGCAGAACGAGTTGGACCGTTGGATTGGAAATTTTGAAGCGTGGTACGGCGTTTGAATGCCTGTCAGCATGGTTGACTGTCTAGTCGGGCGTGCGTCGCATTTGACTGGGTGTAGTTGTGGGCCCCGTATAATGGTTGCCAACTGGCATTTAAAATGATGATTATGCCAACTGGACATGTCATTCAATTGGTGCGTGTCCTTTCAAATCAAATGTACCAGCCCGCCCAATTTTGAAGGACGTTGACGGTTGACCACTACAGATAAGGTATATGATAACGGAGTCGGATAATCGGCAAAGGTTTTGGCTTTTCTCCGACTCGTTCTCGTCGGAAACCGGTAATCAAATTTTGTCAAATTTAAGCATGAAATTTGCAAATTTTACAAGTATAGTTTGAATTAGGTTACATTAAATTTATTTTAAACCATAATTTTTTTAATATTAAATAATGATTTTATTAATTTAAAATTATAATTTTATAAAATAATTATAATAACATAATTTTTTTATTATTTATAGTTAAATAATTTTAAAAATTATCAAATAATTATTATAAATATTAACTAACTATTATTAATTGATAACCACCTTAGGACAAAATATTAACTATCACATGAAGTCGTTGTTGAATTTGAAATAAATTCAACTTCACCATAACTGACCATTAATACTCTACCATGAAGTGGTTATTGAATTATCTCAAAATCACAATCTGATCATCTTAAAGATACCATTTATGAGTTTCTTGATGGTGTCATCTACTATTTTTGATACCATTTATGAGTTTCTTGATGATGACCTGTCATCTGCTATTCTTCCAGTCCACTTCTTTAGATTTTAATGATGAGTTGCAATGTTTGAATCCACTTCTTTAGATTTTAATGATGAGTTGATATACTTTTCACTTTTGACTATACTTTTTTCTTTTGCATTTTAATAATGAAAAATGATTAAGTCCACTTCTTTACATTTTGATGATGGGTTGTTTTACTTTTCATTTTTTTATTATACATTTTGATGTTTTAATGATGAATAAAGGTTTCATTGAAAAACGCGTTGACAAACATTACTCTTGACTCTATTACTTTTTAGTTTTTGCTTCCATTAGAAGAAAAGGATAATTTAAAAAAAATATATATTTTTTTTAACTATATTAAATAAATTAATAATTATAATTAAAAAAAAATATATTAATTAAATGTTTTTTTTAAACATAAATAAATAGGTTAATGATCAAAAATTTAAAAACATCTTTTAAAAATGAAGTCTACTTTCTTATCAATCACTAACAAATATTTTAGATAAATTTTGTTTACACACTTGTATATTATATTTTTGACATTGTATCCATAAACCTAGACGAACATTATAAAACTTAAAAAATAAAAACTTAAATAACAATTAAAAATACTATTATCTCCATGATCTCTTTAAGTATATAAAATCTATCAAAACAATATATAAAAAATGCATTGACAATTAAAACGGACGCCCTTGGTATGTAGATTCTAATATGATGTTTAAATTGAGGTAGCTAAAGGTTAGAGGGTAGTTTGGAAACTTTAGCATGAAATTAAGCATTCATGGAAGTGCAGAGACTAAATATATTACTTAATATTATGAGAGGATTGATTATGGAATGGATAGTGTGTTGTTTGTGAAAATTGGGCATTTGTAAATAATGCAGTGTTCAAAGTTTGAGAATTAATCACAAAGGTTATAGGGGTTGGAGATGCTTCTACATCAACTTGCTTATATCTATTAGTAAGTTGTATTCTAAATGTTTTATGAATTTAGCTTTTTTTTATTGCTTAAGATAATATGAAGGGAAATCAACATTTTTTTGTCTAAAATCTAGTAATAATCATTTTAAGTTGATGGAATCGTAGATATCGGCCATTAACATTGCAAAATCAAGTTGTAGTGGAAGTATTTGAGGGTGTTGAATCCACTTTTACACTAAAAACAATGATTTCAACAATCCAATATTGCAATTTCAACAAAAAAATTATGGTCGGATTTTGGTGATGGCAAATTGGAAAAGTTTAAAATCATAGAATGTTTAGTCTTCTTACTATTAATGGATGAATTCCTCGTTTGAAGTGTTGATTAGTAAAACTCATTTATGACCTTATTGATGATTATTGATAATATCTGGTAAATCTATGAATGGATATTGGATTGAAGATTGATAATATTTAGTTCATGTTTGGATGCATATTAGAAATGATGGATTAATTATGTTTTTTGTGTGTCAGGTACTCATACATGGATTTTGTAATAGAAGAAGGCTAAATGTTCTAGGAATTTGAACTTTTCCAGTTTGCCATAACTGGAATCCAACCATGTGATCTTTGCCAAAATTGTAATTTTAGATTGATAAAATTATTTTTTTGAATGCAAAAAAGTATTTAGCACCCTCAGATACCCCTATTGCAACCAAACTATGCAATGTTGAAATTATTTTTAAAGATTTCTTATTAGCTAATTGTTAATTGCAAGTGTGTTAATTGTCCTTGTATTGTGTCTTACGATGACATATGAAAGAAGAACATCATGTTCAAAATTTAGCAGATGTTGACAATGATGCATCAAAACCTTTCTCCTCTCGCAATGGTTGATGACGATGATAACTTTATTTTTTGTTTTATAAGGAATCTTTGACATCAACTGCTAATTTGATTTTGTATCTAATTAAGATTTACATTTCCTTGGATGGTGATACAACACTTGTTTATAAGAAAAATAAGTTTTACTTTATAATTAAGATTCATATTTCCCATGAGATGGCGGTAGACCACTTGTTACATGGAGAAATAAATTATTATGATATTATAACTATGTTACATTTATATTTTGTATTAAAATATATTGATTTTCAAGTTTAAGACTTCTACAATTAACATCATTGTTTCAGAGTTCTTTAGAATCATCGCATCTATTTTTGAATCAATAGTTTTAAATTGATGATGATGATTAACGTCCATTGATATCAATTGGTCTATTGTACCTTAATAAGGTATGAGATTACTTCAATTTCTTTAAAATTGTATTTCTATGCTCAAAAAGCATTGAGAGAAGCGTTCCAAGATCACCATAGTTTTGATTACATAGGAGGTTAGGAAGGTCTGTAATGTGACAAATATTTTTAAATTGGGATCTAATATGGGTATAGGTAGGGCAATCCAAGAGGAAGTATTTTTCGTCTTCTACCCTCTTAGTGTCACAAAGGTGACATATTCTCTCATCCCACGATGTTTTGGGAGTTGTCCAACACCCAATTTCACTATGTAGCTCGTGAAACTTTGTTCTTATTTTAGCAATGTTAATTTTATTCTTTGCACTTCTCAAAACTAAGAGGCAATTTTGATCTTCTAACTTAGGGTTGACCACCTCCTTGTAGTATCTTAATTTCCTTTTATTCAATAATTCTTTATCACACCACATATTCTCCTTAAATTTAGAAGTGATAATATTTGTAATATTATCAATATTCCGCATGATGGCTTCTTCCTATATTCCCCAATGATTTAGCCAGTATTTGGCATCTTTATGCCATCCCTGCTTGAGTCGTTGGTGGTTTTGGCTAGAGTTTGAAGAAATTTTTGGGAGCCTCTTGTCATCCATGTTGTTTATCTTGTTCTTGTACGTTAGGTATCTAATCATAGAAATGCTCTCAATGGGGAAAGGCTTGCTTCAATGAGGAAGATAGGATAGGGCGTATTGCCCTTAATTTTGAGACGATAAGTTATAAAATCGATGTGATCCATCATCAAGATGAATTGTGAAGATAATATATCTTAGTGTTTTATTAATACGAATTTGTAATCATTTGTTTGAAATTAATTTTGAGGTAGGTAGTCTTATTTATTTGGATTTTAAAAAGATGGTTTTCATTTTATTATAGATGGTATAGCTGGTTTAATTAAGTTATAAAAAAAATAGTTTGATTAAGTTAACTCAATTAAACTACTAATAAGATTAACTTATTTAAAATATTGTTTAATGATGATGATGGTTATTAACTTACACTAATACCAACATTGGTCTATCAAACTTTTAAAAAAGGCAAGGAATTACTTGGTTTGCTTTAGAATTTCATTTCTATGCTCAAAAAGCTTTAAGAGATGCATTCCTAAATCACCATAGTTTTGATGAGTTAAAAGGTTAGGAAGGTCGGTATTGTAACAACCATTTTGAAATTGAGATCTAATGTAAATGTACATTATTCTAAGAGAAAGTGTTTTTCATCTTCGACCATCTTAGTGTCACATAGATGACAAATTATTTCGACCTGTGATATTTTAGGAATTGTCCAATATCTTGTTTCACTATGGAGCTCATAAGAGTTTGTTCTTATTTTAGCAATGTTGATTTTCTTATTTATGCTAGTTAAAATAGAGATATACTTTTGATCTTCTAGATTAAGGTTGATCACCTCCTTGTAGTATCTTAATTTTCTCTTATCCTCTAATTCTTTACCACACCGCAATTTCTCCTTAAATTTAGATGGAATAATATTTTTAATACTATTGTTATTATGTAGAGTGGCCTCTTCCTCGATACCCCAATGATTTAGCTAAGACTTGGCATCTTTATGTCAACGTTGTTTGAGGTGCAGGTGGTTTTGACTAGATTTTGAAGCAATCTTAGGAAGCCTCTTGTCTTCCATGTTGTTTAACTTGTTATTGTACATTAAGTACCTAGTCATAGCCATGCTCTCAGTGGGGAAATAATTTCTTCTATGAGGAGGATAGGATATGGTATATTTCATTTAATTTTAAGATTATTTATTATACAATTCTTTTGGATTTGCTATATCTTTCTCCATGATTATCTAGAGATGTTGCAACCCCAAACAGTCATATAAGATAACAAGAGTGATGAGATTTTTAAAGAGGAGTTTATTCTTATCCCAAAGCCAATGGTCCACCGATTTACAATTGTTTCCAAGTCCATAATAAGCTTTCAAGCCTCCATTTATCCTTTTCTTAATGCTACAGTTCTAGTTGATATGAAGATCGATTCAAAGATATGTGTATGAAGTCACTTCCTCCAAGATGTTATTTTCATACATGAAATTAGCATAAGTGATATTTTTGGATTTGATTATCATAACCTTTGTTTTATTAGTGCTAACATTCATACTCGGATTGGAGCAAAAATCCTTAAGAGCATTTAGTTGCTTATTTAGGTCATAGGGATTCCTTTCCATAAGAACAATATTGTTAGCATAAAGAAGAAGGATGATGACTATCTAGCTAGAGGCATGCCAAGACATCTTTATTCTTCCAAGAAACCATCTAACTTCTTGATGTATATGCCAAAAACTGTAGGGGATAGGGGACAACCTTGCTTAAATTTTATATTATAATTAATTTTTTCTAAGTAGCCCTAAGTGTTCAAACTTCACAATACCATTCTCATACAACCTTATCGCAACAACTCTCAATTCGAAAGGAACTTTTAGCTCTTCTAATCTATTCTAAAGGTTAGTTCTAGGAATTGTGCCAAATGCCTTTGTAAAATCCACACAGTAACACATGAGATTGGTTTTAATATAGTGAGACTCCTTCCCAATGAATGATAACAAGTTGTTCCACAATTGAATGATAACTCCTAAATACAACTTGGACTTTTTCTCTTTTCCCATGGATTTCTATCAATACATCGATCTTTTTTTCCGAATAATTCCATATAACTTGGCTAAAAGAGGGCTAGTCACAATGGAACAATGATGCTTTAAGTCCAAGGTTTATGGAAACCTTGCTTGACTATTAAATTGAAGAGCTTGTGAATGTAAGATATGATGATATGCCCTCCAATTTTTAGGATTTTTGCTTGGTAGCCTTTGATGTCCTTAGCTTTCAATTTTGTGAGCTACTTAATCCTAAACTCTATGTCTTTTAAAGAAAAAAATTCTTCTTCTGTAGAAAGGGTTTGAATGTTGTCCATGACATTAGGGGATTTGTAAAATTTTTTAAGGTAGGAATTCTAGTCCCTCAAAAGAATCATATTGTTTTCTTTATTTTTACGAGTTAGAGTTTGCCTCCAAAATTTCTCAGGATCTAGATTAGAGAGGTGTAAAAGCTTCTCTTGCTTTCTATTTATATAGTACATTTTTTTTTCTTTTAATTAGGGCATTGTACATATTTATCTTATCAAATTTTAGGCACTCATTACAACCATCCCTATGGATTTTCTAGCAATCTTACATTCTTTA
Organism: Picea engelmannii; assembly: GCA_009831015.1. Classification (NCBI taxonomy): domain Eukaryota; kingdom Viridiplantae; phylum Streptophyta; class Pinopsida; order Pinales; family Pinaceae; genus Picea; species Picea engelmannii. The sequence goes on along the minus strand of ML798478.1, from coordinate 633,816 downwards.
TCATACCAAGGGTTGGTTGTTATATTTTTCTTTTTACCTGACATTTCGATAGAGAACATTTTAATAGAAGTAGCAACGATTATCATAAAATTATGATAGAGGTCTTCAATGTTGTCCTTAATTGATAGGAAATTTAACTCATTATTTAAATTTGTTATAAAAAGATCAGCTTTATTTTTTCAAAGATCACGTGTTTTTGGTTATCAGAATTCTCTTCTATGGGGATTTTGTGCATGACAACGTTTAGAGTGAAGGTTATAGATCTATGATTTGAGTTGAGCTCATGGTTGTTTAAGATGTCAAAATTTACTATTTAGTTGTAAAGGGGGATATCAAATATCACATAAGCTACGACACAACTGTCAAGCCCATGAATACAAGTCATCTGATTGGATTTTGACCACTTCATTAGACCATTGAAAAGTATTAGATCATGAGAATTGCATAGCTTAATAAGCTCACCCCAAAAAAAAATTCTCAACCAAATCTTTAATTATTTTTTTATCTGCTACCTAAAAGAAGGTCCTTATTTAAACATAAAAATTAGAATTTGAAACATTTTTTAAGATAATAACTTAGTTGACCTTTACAAGGAGGCGAGAGCAAGGGTTATTTATGCACGAAAGCAACTAAACCTGCAATTCCCTAACACATCTCTCTGACCACGGGTGCATATCACATATCTCTCTGCGTGTCTGAGCATGCAGAATGGAGTTAGAGGGGGGGGTGCAAAACTCCTCTTACAGGAATGTAACAGCTAAAGAAAAGGAAGGAAATCGATCCTGCAATCCATCATTTGAGTTGTCGCCCCATATACGGAGGCCAATCTTGCAGGAGGAGCCATGCACGAGGACATATATGGAGATGGGAGCGGAAGCACCCCATCCAAAGGAAACTCGTACATGGGAGCTAGGAAAATGCATCCCTCAAGCAACAAAGGCACCATACTATGTGATAAATTCTACCAGGGTTGGCGAACACACGGAGTTCATGAAGGAACATGCACTAATTGGAAAATTTCTAGGTTTATGGCCCTTGGAAAGGAATCTAACACACTGGATCAAATCCTGGTGGAACCCAAAGGGAGAATCTGATCTCCATCTTAGCTCCAAAGGTTTCTTTACAATCATATTCTACAACCTGGAGGACAAATATCGAGTATTTGAAAATGGGTCGTACTTTTACAACTCTGTTGGACTCTATCTCTGATTTTGGACGGATCGATTCAGCCCCGGAAAAGAGGACTTATCATTTGCGTCAGTCTATATCTACCTCTACTCCCTTCCCTAGGAGTTCTGGCTTGAAGAAATCTTAATTCACATAGGAAATACCCTAGGTTGGTATGTAAAATCCTCAGAGGCAACCAAGCAAAGGCGATACACTTCCTATGCGAGAATTTGTATTTACATGAACATCTCCAAAGCTCTACCAGGATCTGTCACCTTGGAGTATCAGGATGAAGACTGGACCCAGACTATCGACTACGAACACATATCTTTCCGCTGCTACAAATGTCACGAGCATGGACATCTCCTCAGAGATTTTCCCTTAACGCCCCAACACAACAAGCAAAGGAAGAAAAATAAAAGGATGGATTCACACATGTCGAACGCCGCAAAAGGCAACCATCAAAGAAACCCAAAACAATAAGGGTAAATATAAGCAATATACCGAACCAATGCTTGAGAAAATCATCACCCCCCACACCATTGATCAGGAAATAGTAGGCAGAAACCCAGAAGTTGAGGGGGAATCGGTAATGAAGATGGAGGAGCACGACCTCGATGACATAGATCTGGAAAAATTGGAGGACGTATTTAACAAAAATGAATTGCAATCAATCTCGGTTGAGAAACTAAGGAAAGTCCACAAAGTTTTTGTATATTCCAGTGTTGACGCAACCTCTAGACTGGAGATAAGCTCTGATCTAGATCTAGACTGAAGATGCACACCCAAAGAAAACAGGAGAAGGGGACGCAAAACAACACAACAATTGATCAAAGAGTTAGGTCACTTCGTGATTAACTCAGGACAGGTCCAACGCCTGACTGAGGGATTCTTCTCACCCCACCAAACTCATCATGATGAAGATCATCACTTGGAATATAAGAAGCCTAAATGGAAGATCCAAGTAGAGGACTCTTCGAAACATCATAATGGCAAAGAATTTGTAAATTCTTCTATTACAGGAAACAAAATGTGCAGGAGATGTAGCAGATGAAGTCTTTAGACGTTGTTGGAGGCACATCCAATTTATCTTCAATGATTCTAAAGGTGCAAAAAGAGGGTTAGCTATACTCTAGAACCCGACCATGGTAATTATGGACCAACCTTTCTCCACACCAGACACAATCTCAACACATTATCGTGCAATAGGATCCAGCAAAGGGGGAATAATTACCAACACTTATGGACCCCAAAATCACCCAGAAAATGACCTTTTTCTTAAAATCCTCTCCTCATTAGGCAGTCTAATAGGACAAAAAAAATGGATCATTGGAGGAGACCTCAACATCGTCCTCACACAGGAAGAAAAAAGAGGAGGTATTCGTCGACTGGATCAGGACAGTGGTAAGCTTTGAAACCTGATAGATAATCTTCATCTAATTGACACAGAAACTAGGAATGCCATCTTCACTTGGTCAAACAGGTGATCGGGTGCCCAAAATGTTGCTAACAGACTGGACTGTTTTCTAGTTTCAGAAACCCTAATGCTCGAAGGAACTTCCTTGGAAGCGAATATCCTTCCAAAGTCAGGCTCATATCACTGGCCGATTCAACTATGGATCGACACCATTTTCACCCCAAGATACAAACCTTTTCAATTCAAAAAGTTATGGCTAACCCATCCTGACTTCTCAGAGTTATCCAAATCTTGGTGGGCGAACAAAGAGATCTTTCAGGGTTCACAAATGTATAGATTCCAAGAGAGGCTGAAAATTTTCAAACAACAACTTAGGAACTGGAATAAAAATGCATTTGGGAACATCTTCCAGGAAAAAAAACCCTAGAATAATGCTTGGAAGATATCCAGCAAGAGACCATTTTGCAAGGCCACTTAGATGAGTCTCGTCAGGAAGAGGAAATACTCAAAGGAAAACTTGAGGAAAGGAAAAAGCAGGAAGAGATACTCTAGAAACAAAAATACAGAGTTCAATGGCTTAAAGAAGGGGAAAGAAACACAAAATTCTTCCATCCTTCCATGATGCATCAACACCACATCAACCACATCACAACACTGAAAGACAAACATGCTAACACCATCATGGATCACACAAGAATAGAAGTTGAGTTAGTATGCTATTACTAGGAACTTCTATCATAACCACCAATAGACAAAACCCCAACCATCTCAAGAATTACTCAGCATATTCCTACGCTTATCACCCCGGAACAAAATTAGGCTCTAAACGGACCAATCACGCAAGAGGAGGTGGATCAGGCAGTCAAGGAGATGCCCTAGGGAAAGGCACTAGTATTGGATGGATTCATAGCCTATTTCTTCCACTTCTGCTGGCCAATGATAAGAGAAGAAATTTGGAAATTTGTTGAGGAATCTAGAACCTCTGGAAAAGTCCTCTCAGCTCTTAATGCAACCTTCCTTATTCTCATTCCTAAGGAAGAATGAGTCACTCATCCTAAGCAATTCCGACCCATCTCCCTGTGCAATGTCATCTACAAAATCATGACCAAAATCATCTCCATCCGTCTCAAACCCATCTCATCATTCATCATCTCCAAAGAGAAATATGGTTATGTCGAGAGACACCAAATCTTGGACAGTGTCATCTTGGCCCACAAATTAATACACTCGCTCAAGACTACATGCATTCCAGGTATGCTCATCAAATTTGATATCTCTAAGGATTTCGATTGTCTCAGTTGGAATTATATGCCATCCCTTCTTACTGCATTTGGTTTTAGCCAAAACTGGATTGACTGGATTCTGAACCTTACTTCCTGTGCCTTTTTCTCTATATTGGTCAATGGTGTACCCTCCCATACTTTCTCTCCTTCTTGAGGGATTCATCAAGGGGACCCTTTGTCCCCATTTCTTGTTGTCATTATGGAAAAAGGCTTGGGGCAATATATCAAAGCCTCAATTGAGAACAAATCTCTCCAAGGGCTCCCTCTTCACGGCCTGCAACCCGCTACCCCTCACAGGGAGTTTGTGGATGATACCCTACTAATGAACTCTCCTACTGCACAAGAAGCTAACAAGCTCAAAACCATTCTAAATGACTTATGTGAATCCTCTGGCACCACCTTTAATTTGAGTAAGTCCCAACTTTTCTTCTTCAATACTCCCCTTGCGGTCCAACGTCATATCTCCCGACTCCTAGGCATTTCAAGAAGCTCCCTTCCATCCAAATACCTCGACATCCCCCTCTCCGAAAATGCAACTCGTAACATCTCTTGGGATGCCTTACTGTCTTCCCTCTCAAATTGCTTGGGAAATTGGACCTTCAAATCCCTAAACATTGCAACAAGACTGGTCCTTATAAAGTCATTTCTTCAAGCTATCCCCGTCTATCTCTTCTCAGTTATGAAAGCCCCTCAATCGATCATCAAAACCATACGAAACCTTTAGACAAATTTCCTTTGGCATGGGCACAATCCTGGGAAAAAACAGAAGATGGTCACCTGGGAGAATGTATGTAAACCCAAATCCAAGGGAGGACTTGGCCTTAGGGATCCAAGAAAATTAAACAATATTATGGGGGCTAAAATTTGGTGGCACTGGCTCAAGTACCCAACAGAACTATGGGCCAAACTTTGGAAGAAAAAATACACTATGCACACAAGTACAACACAACTTATCATGTTCAATGAATAGATCCAAGGTTCTAACATCTGGAATGCCACATGGCGCAATCGACCTCTCATGCATGAGAACGCTTTTTGGGAAGCCTGGGATGGACAAAATGTGTTATTTTGGATCGAATCTTGACAACATCTCCCCCCTCTCAACTCTAAGGACAGTGTGCACCCCCTCAAGCAAAATTGACCTCAGATAGATGATCTTAGAGTAGTAGACGTGTGGGGGAATGATTCTCACCATCCACCATGGATAACTTGGAAAACGCTCCCCCAAGAACTGAACATCCCTAAAGAAAACAACATTCAACCTTGGCTTGATAGCGCTGCACAAAGGGAAATTCACATCAGAAATGGTCCAAATATTCTCAGATGGGGACACTCCCCCTTGGGTACCTTCACAATCCGAGAAGCCTACATCCTTTAGAAGAAATTTCACACTCTACCTATTGATACTATATGGAAGTCAAAACTATGGCCAAAGGTCTCCACCTTCCTTTGGCTTATGGTTCAAAACCAAATCCTCACCTGGGACAATCTCTGGAAGCATGGTTTTATAGGACCCTCTATATGCCATCTTTGTTACCAACAGGAAGAATTAATAGAGCATCTACTAAATCAATTCTCTATCAACGGGGAGATATGGGATCAAGCTTCTCAAATAATGTTGCAATCCAACCAATCTAGAGACAATATCATACAAACCATTGAGAACTAGGGAAATGGAGCCTTCACCAACCTAATCCTAAACAGGATTTGGCAGTTATTACTCGAATTTATTGTTTGGCAATTATGGAAAGAGCAAAACAGACACATTTTCCATCCCAAAACCGGGCCCCCAGCATTCATCTGGTCTCAGATATTTGGAAATGTATAGGAAACCATAAGAACCAAACAATGGTCACCGAAAGAACTCACTGGAAATCCTCGAGAATCTCTAATCCTCTCAAATTGGAACCTCAACTTACCCTCCATCTCCCCTAACACTCCTCTTCGCTCCTCGTCCCTATCTCCCGACCCCACCTCTTGGTATTTCCCCCCTACATGCTTTGTCAAACTAAATTTTGATGGCTCCTTGAAAGGCAACCCTGGACCCTTAGGTTTTGGAGTTTTCCTCAGAAACAACACTGGGCAGATCATGTACATCCTAGCAAGGCACCTAGGCCATGATACCAACAATTTTGCAAAAATTTGGGGCCTCATCCGGGGAATCCAACTTGCAACTAGCCTAAATCTAAACCATCTAATATTTGAAGGGGATTCTCAAGTAGTCATTGAGATTTCCACTAAGTTCATCAATGGTTATGATATAGCTAAAGTGTCTCCAAGTTGGCGCCTTCTTATCCCCCTTGAAACCCTTTTTTCTCTTCTTCATCCCTCTCTTACCCTCATTCCTTCCCATGTGAGAAGAGAGGCAAATAAAGTGGCCAACAAACTTGCTAACGAGGGGGTCTCAACCCAAGCAGAGGATATCATGCTCAAAGCCTACCAATCCCCTACTCCACCTCTTATAACTCACTGTAAGGAGCTTGCACTCAGAGACTCCCCCCCCCAGATGGGGTGATGGCTAGAGAACATGCACATTTGGGAGTTAATATCCCCAGCCGCCATCCCCCTCCTCCGTCCAATTCGCATGGCTTGCCTGCAAGTGAGAGGGATGTTGGTGTTCCTGCTTGGGAGTACTAAGTTAATGGAGACCTCAATGCTCAAGTTGAACTAGGCTAAACCTGGTACAATCCGCCATTCTGTTGCCCACTCAGCGTTAATGCAACTTTTACATATCGAGGAAGCGAAAAATATAAAGGTAAGCACCAACATTCACTGCATTGTTTTGGTTATTGCTCGTATTTGTTTTCATTGGTCTCTCTCTCGTTTGAACTCTTCCACCTATGTGTGTCCCCTTCTCCTTTCGTCTATTATCTCTGCTCCAGCGTTCCCAATGCCTAGAGAAAGGGGAAAACCCAAGCGGGGACCGATCTACTATAGTTTTGTTTCCCGCCATCGTCGTCATGGACCTTCGACTGATCCTGCTCCACCCCTCACAACTCATGTCCACCCTGGACCTCCAACCACACCTGTTTCGCTCTCTCGGCCCCTCGAAGCTCTAGACCACCCTCAATTTTCTTCACCATGCTCTGCTTAGAATTGGGTGGATAATGACCAACCCATGACGATTGTGGAGGAATAAATCCCCCATGATCCTCCTATCGTACCCATGGACTCCACTCTCCTCTCTGCTTCAAACATTCTAGAGCCACCCTTTACTTTCGGTCATACTCCTATGGACAAAGACTTGGCAACAGACTTGGGTGGCTTCCCTATTGAGAAAGAAATTCCTACTGAATTTCAGCAGGAAGACTTCTTAGCAGCAGACACAGGTGGTGGCCTCATTGAGAAGGAACCTCCCACTGCTATTCATCAGGAAGACATGGATCAACCTACAAATGACTCTCCACCACATGAAGCTTTTGTTGTGGCTTCGCCCAAACCATGGTGCCTCTCTTAGGAACATCTGCAATTAATCTTTAATATGTGATGGGATGCAGAGGAGCAACTTCGTCGTGAGTCAACCCTTTCTCGGTGCCTAGATGTTTTGTTTGAAGCCCTGTCAAGTGAGCCAGCCAAGAGAAGATGCCCAACATATTGCCAACCATTCGTGCTAGCTTTGCGACCAACCAAAGATAAGGGCAATTCGAGTTCGCCTAAAGTTTAATTCCCTTTTCTGTCATTTTGGTTTTTGTTTAGAATGTTTAGAACAACCATGGTTGTAGATAAACTGTTAAGAAGTTTGGAAATTCTCCCTGTAGCGAACTCAAACTTACATTGAACAGATTGCCACTTGTTTTGGTTTCCACTTGAATAACAGAACCAATGACAAGTTTTTGATGTGTATACTATTTTGAAAGTTTTTTTAAGATAATACAAACTTTTATTTAAAAATAATAATAATATTTTAGTTAATTCTTATTCTATCATTAAAATTTGCTAACAAGCATTTCTCGATTTGTGAAAATCCTATTCTAAACCATTATAATATATGTTTTGATTATTAACTTGAACGTTTTCTTCATGTTTAAAACTTGAACAATTCGTGAATATCCTATTCTAAGCCATTATAATATATGGTTTGATTATTAACTTTAACGTTTTCTTCATATTTAAAACCTAGAAATTTTTAAGTAAAATACGAGAAAATATATATAGGGATGGAATACTTAGAATTTTTGAGTAAAGTATATATTATATATAACAAGAATTTACTTAACTATGTTAATTTGTATTTGTTTATATTGTATAAATTAATTTTTTTTTTATCATTCA
>ML798478.1:587476-614206 GCA_009831015.1 Picea engelmannii | reverse complement strand
GAGGTAACAGTGCAACCAATTAGCATGTAATTCAAAAATGGATGGTGGAAGCGTTGTGTCCACAGAGCAATGGATCAACACTTCGCCCCAAACTTCTAAAGTGAAATTGCATTCCAACATAATATGTTGGGCGTTTTCTTCATTCCCCAAACACATAGAGCATCTGGAGGGGTCGTGGAAGCCTTTCCTCACAAGGTTGTCTGTTGTAAGCACACGATTGTGGCAAAGCAGCCAATTGAACAAGTCAATTTTGGGGATGCATTTTTGTTTCCAGAGACCTTTCCAAAGTATTGGTCAAGGGGGAGCATAGGGAATTGCTCGTAACATTTTATATCCGTGTGCCACGGAGTAAGAACCAGAATGCGCCCCCCAGCCTCTCCGATCATGCTTCTCTTCATGTGTTGCAGCCTTCCCTTTAAGCCTGGCATGTAACTCCAACCATGCGTTTTCCAGATTGCTTGGCAAGTTCGGCTTCCTCCACTCCAACCAGACTTTGTCTTTCCAATTGGAGATATCCCACAGAGAAACCAAGCCCACGTTCTTCATCCAGAGACGCAAGTCCTGAAGCTCATGGATGTCCGCAAGGGGAGCCTCGTTCATTATTCGATCCTCCCAAAGCTTTATAATTTTCCCATTCCCTAGGACCCAGTATAAGTTGTCTTGAATGAGCGCTTGGGCTTGCATGCACAGTTTGTGGATTTGCGCTCCATTAGTGACTTGGACAGGTCTGTCTAGGCAGCGTTTTCTTGGACTCGTAAAGTATTTATTCCAGAGTGCACGCTGAGCCCAACCAGCCTTAGGGGCAACCCGCCTCTAAAGAATTTTGGCACCCAACGCTAAATTGTGCATTCTCAGATCTTTGAAATTTAGGCCTCCCTCTAAAATTGGCTTCATGACTTTGTCCCAATTGACAAGAGGCAGTCTATTTCTGTTTTGTTTTCCACCTTTCCAGAAGAAGCTTCTTACAATACCTTCCATTTTCCTGAGAGTTCCAAGTGGAGCTAGCATAAGGGAAGCTTGATAGATTGGGAGACTATTTAAAACCGATTTGATGAGCACAGTCTTCCTTGCGAGATTCAACCAAGAGAAACCCCAGGCTTGCAATTTATTTTTAAATTTATCAAGGAGGGGGGTCCAATCCTTACCTGAAGGGTTTTTCTGAAAAATAGGTAGCCCAAGATACTTAAAAGGCGTCCAATGCATGGAACCGCCAAAGCCCCAGCATCTGGCAATGGCATTAAGGTCAATTTGAGTCACGTTCCAGCCATAGAAATGACACTTTTCAGAATTCAGTCTGCTGCCCAAGGCCTCGCAGAACTCATCCACCACCAATTTAAACTGACAGGCAATATGAACAGAAGCTGCCCCAAGGAGGAGGGAATCATCTGCGAATAAAGCATGGTTGATTTCTTTTACTCCTCTCACTATTTGGAGGCCTAAAATATCTTGATCAATTCTGCTTTTTTCCAGGATAAAGCTTAAGGTAGAGGCTTGGAGAACAAAGAGCAAGGGGGAGAGCGTGCATCCTTGCCTTATCCCTCGCGTGGCTTTAAAAAAATATGTTGCTCTCCCATTCACCAGCGGAGCGATCCATGGCTCAGAAATGCATGCTTTGATCCAATTAATGAAGCCAAACCCAAAACCAAACTTTTGCAAAAATTCGAACAGAAAAGAGTGCCTAACCCTGTCGAACGCATTTGCAAAGTCAAGTTTAACTATCATACCTTTTTCTTTTCTCTTTGGACTTGAGTGAAGCGCCTCTAGGACTAAGATTATGTTATCCACGATTTGCCTTCCTTGAACAAAGCCCCCTTGGTTCTCTGGAATGAGATCTGAAAGAAGCCCTTTCAATCTGCTGGAAATCACCTTTGATATGATCTTGTATCCAATGTTGCAAAGGGAAATGGGACGAAACCTGTTGAAGGAATTTGCACCCTTTTCTTTCAGAATGAGGGCTAGAAAAGTGGAGTTTGTACTGCCCCCAACTTTCTTGCAGTCTTGGGATTTTATAATCATTTTGTGTAAATCTTTTTTCACAATTTGCCAGCAAGATAGGATGAAGTTTGTCATGAACCCATCAGGGCCTGGAGCTTTATCAAGACTCATGGAAAACAAGGCATCCTTTATTTCTTTCCTAGTGACCTTAGCCTCTAGCTGTGATTTTAGGAGGTATCTCATTTAGGAGCTTATCGTTGCATCCATGCACCTCTACTTCATTAAAGAGATTTTTAAAGTGATTGAAGGCAGCCTTTTCGATGCTTGGAAAATCGCCATAAGTTTGAGTGTCATCCTTAATTTCTAAAATGGAATTGTAACCTCTCCTCGCTTGGGCTTTCTTATGGAAAAAAGAAGTGTTTTTGTCTCCAGATTTCAACCAAAGACTTCTGGATTTTTTCCTCTAGTATTCCTCCTCCTGTCTGCAAGCGTTCTGAAACTTTTGTTGTAACTCTTCCTCCCTTTTTAAAGTATCGCTCGAAATTTCAGCCTCTTCCATGTAGTCTTGATGAGTCTCAAGAGCTACTTGGATTTTCTTTCTTTCCTCCGCAGGACTCGGAATGGTTTTAGCCCCGCTTTTCAAGGCTGATTTCACTCTTCTTAACTTCTCCTCCCATATGAAGATTGGGGACCCCATGACCGACATCTTCCATATTTCTTCAACCCTCTCTAAAAATCCTTTTGACTTATCCAGAGAGGACTAAATCGAAAGGGGATAGGGCCTAAATTCCTTTGGGGTGAGAGAACCAGCATTGTGGGCTTATGATCCGAAGTGTTATTAGAAAGAATATTCATTTTCACGTCAAGACCAAGAAGAAGGTAGGAACTTTGGAGGAGAAACCTATCTAATCTTGCAGCGATATGCCCAAGGCCCACCCGTTTATTTGACCAGGTGTACTTACCTCGACAAGGATTGATGTCGAGGAGATCCCAGTCGTGGATGAGATCCTCCACCCACTCTTGAGTCAGATCTCTTACAATACATCCCCCACGTTTTTCGCTCTGACTAAGGGAAATGTTCAGGTCCCCTGCGATTATAATGTTTTCCAGGACCTCCTCATCCGCTAATTCTCTCAGAGAGTCCCAACAAAATTTATTTTCCCCTACATTTTCCAGAACATAAACATTGAAAAGACTGAAAACCTCCTTCAAGTCTTGGTGTTGAAACTTTGTGAACAACCAGTGAACATTTTTTTTTCCAGCTACCATAATGAATTTGGAAACGTTCCAAAGAGTGCCCAAACCTCCCGAGGCTCCTCTGGCTGCGACAGCCTTTGTCCCGCCTTTGTTCTAGTATCTTTTGTTGCTTTGAAGGAAGAGATTTTCCTCCAAATTTGTCTCCTGGACTAGCATTATGTCTGAGTTTTCTGTCATGATTAGGGTCTTCATGGCTTCTTCTTTCATCTTGCACTTTCATTATTTATTTTTGTGAGAGTGAGGGCCTCCCTTGGAGCCCTGTCCCTGATTTATTGCCATCTTTGGGGTTTTAGCCAAAAAAAATTCCAAAGTTGGTTGGCTTCCCTTCACTTTGTCTTTGTATGTTTCTTTTTCTCTCTTCTCCCTGGATGACATCCTTCCCCTTGCCGATCTTCGAACTGTGGATAGAGAGTCTCCTATCTCTCCTTCCTCCTCAGATTCTTCTGAGCCTTGGTTTTCCACATCGTTGGTTGTGCGTTTGTCTTTGGATCTTTCTAATTCTCTTTCCCCCTGCCTTGAATCCTTTATTGCTGCATCCTCAGTAGCCTCCTTGTCTTCAGTTCTTGCAGTCCCCGTCTGCTCCTTCTGAGGCGGATCCCCTTTAGGGAGTTCTTGAGAAACCAGGCCAAGGGTTCCAAACATGTTTCCTGAATCTTTTGGATGGAGGTTTTTCTGGGACGTGTTGTTACCTTTGGACTGATTTCCTTTACTCTTTTCGTGTCCTGCCGTATTTGAGACCTTTGGGTTATCTTTGGACCTCTTGACCTGCTTCCATCCTTCCTCTTTGTCATTATCTTCCTCACTATTTTTTGGGCAATTTTTGGCGAAGTGACCGTATTCATGACACCCTCATCACTTAAACGGGAGTTGTTCATAATCCAGTTTCTGAATATGGGACCAGCTTCCAACCTTGATTTTGATAGCTTGCAGAAGCCCTACTTCAAGATCCACTTCCACACATATTCGGGCGCAATCATATTGGTCTTTATTGTTTTCCCTGCCAATGAATTTGCCCAATGCATCTCCTATATGTTTCAATGAGTCCCAATTCCAACAATGTCTTGGGAGATTAGGCAATCTGACCCACACTGGAATTGCTAAGGGAACGTCCTCTTCTGGGAAGAAGTCCAGAGTCCACTTATTCAGATACAATCCTTGGGGTCCCATAAAGTATGGGCCATTCCTAAAGATCAACTCCTTATCTTCTTTGGAGGTGAATTCAAAAAGGAAATAACCTCTGCCCAAGAAATGAGAGGTGACATTCTGTTTAATCAAAGGCTTCCAATTTTTTATCACCCAGGTTTCAGTGGCTTTGGGGGATGGCCATAGGCTAGTGAACTGCCCCACAAGCATGCACTCGTTCATTGACAAGGCGACCTGTATAGGAACATCCGGTGGGAGGGACACCTCCAACATTTCTTCCACTCTTTTGACAAACTTCGAGCTTTCCGCCTTCTTCTTCTTGGGCAAAGAGTTGATCAACGAGTAGAAGGCAACATCGTTTGGTAGGGGCAGAGGAGGTTGGGGAGGAGAGGAGGCCCTAGGCGAGCCCTTCTCCTCCATGGCTGCGAAAACCCTAGCAGCAGAGCTACATAGCTACAACGCGTGCAATTTAAGACTTATTATTATTCCAAATTATTGATTACTATAATTCATTTATGACTTTATTGTTGATTATTGATAATATTTGGTTAATTTATGAATGAATATTGAAATAGTGATCAATTATATTGGTTCATGTATGAAAGCATATTGGAAATGATGGATTAATTATGTTTTTTTTGTGTCGTTGCAAACCTCTTGATGCATTAATGATGGATTAAGTATTATGAGGTTTGCAAATCAATGATGGATTAATTATGTTTTAAGTAGATTCGTAGAATGTTTAGAGTATAACTTTTGTAATCAAGCATCTAGAGTTATTAGATGGTCTTCCTTAAATATGAGGGGTCATGATTTCGACATCCAAGTATCTTCTAGATATTGTGGCATTAGAAGTCAGAATGATAGTCATTCATCTCTCCTAACTTTGTCTAAATAAATGGTATGATTTCAAGGATTTGGAAGCAAACAAATTGAGATCTATGCAATTTATGCCAAAGTTTAAAGGATGTTGTGTTAACTGTTTGACAAAATCTATGAAAGAAATGCTATTTTGAGAAGTGGAACATTGATATTTGTGAAAACTCTTATAGGGAAAACTATTGCTTTAGAGTTAAAAATATTGGACATCATTGACACTGTGAACCCTAAGATCTAAGATAAGGATGGAGGTTCTCTTGATTAATAGAAGTTGATCTTTGTCGATAAGTAACTCAGAGACCATCATAATCTAATTGCTTATAACATACAAAAGGAATCATCCCTCTCCTTGAGATTTTGTCCTCATGGAGGTTATTCGAGCAAAGGAAAGACCTCCTCCTTTGATGCTCCAAAATATATCCTTCTAAAAGAGATGATAAAAGTAGGTCAACCTTATGTAAGGATGTCATTCTTTTGTAAAAAAAACATCTACTAATATCTATGAAGTCTAAAATATAAATTTAAAAATAGAATTACAGGCTTTCCAATTTCATGAAATCAAGCACATAGTTGGTTCAACTTCAAATATTTTCCCCTAGCCAAAGAAGACTCCCCACTCTATGTTTCATTGTGGAAAAGACATACATTAAATCTTAAGTTAAAGCTTAAGACTGCATGGGTCAAGGTGGGATAGGATCACATGCTCAAACACGGGATGGTTTGTAGATATAATGGTCTATGGTTCAACTTCAAATATTTCCCCCTAGCTAAAGAAGACTCCCCACTCTATGTTTCATTGTGGAAAAGACATACATTAAAGCTTAATTTAAAGCTTAAGACTGCATGGGTCAAGGTGGGATATGATCACGTGCTCAAACATGTGATGGTTTGTAGATATAATGGTTTATGGTTCAACTTCAAATATTTAGCCAAAGAAGACTCCCCACTCTATGCTTCATTGTGGAAAAGACATACATTAAAGCTTAAGTTAAAGCTTAAGACTGCATAGGATCACATGCTCAAACAGGGGATGGTTTGTAGATATAATGGTCTATGGTTGACAACGAAAAATCTTTAATCATAAATTAGTGTAAATATATGTATTAATTTTTTATTTTATTTTATTAATTTTTTAGAGAGTTGTTATTTAGATATTGTGCTCATTTAAAAGCTCAATATGTTATTTCCCCAAATTAAATTTGAGTGGGGGAGAAAACACTCCTCAACACAAACCACTAAAGCTTAACCCAATTCACAATTTTTTATATTAAATTATATGATAATACTAAAAATAAATATTACACTTTTTTTTTCATAAAAATGTATTTTGATTTTTCAACACAAACACTTAAATAAAAGTAAATATTAAAAAATATAAAAACAATTAACTATAATAAATATTAAAATATATAAAAACAATTAACTATAATGACTTTTCAACTTCTAAAATGTGTATTCCGTCCCATGAAAACCCTCTGCAACTAACCTCGCGACCGCAGCTAAGCGAAGCGAACGTAACGGCAAGAAGCAATGTAGGGATGAGAAGGTCTCGAAAACCCTCAAAACTAACGATGAGGTAGCATGGATGACGATGTGGAATGTAACTTTTTATGGTATATAATTATATTAAAATATTACAAAATATTTAATTAAAAAAAATTATTATTATTTTTTTTAAATAATATTTTTTATAAATTAATTATTATATTAAATTATTTTTTTCAACAATTTTTTTATTATGTAATTGTTTATTTGAAAAACTAAATATTTAATAGTTTTTTTTTGCAATTATTAATTATTTAAAATTATTTTCATATGATTTTAAGCTAGCCATACCAATTTCCCTTCCTTTTATAAAAATAAATATTCAAACATTTAAAATAGAAGATATCACATTTAATCACTATAAATCTTTTATTATCTCAATATTCTAAGATTTAACCCACAATTTTTGTTGTGAAATATTTTGCCCCAAAGTATACCTTAAGACGTCCAGTGCTCAGGTTGGGCGTGTGCTATTGCGACGGATGCAAAGATGTGACCGGTGGACGAGTTGGCTAATGTGCGCTCGATTTGGTGCGATGGAGGGTGCATCGGGCCCACTTGGCAAGATGCATGGTAAGCCCGAGAGAGGGTGCGTCGGACATGCTTAACAAGTTGCATGACGAGTCCCTATTCTTGGTAGCCTCGGTGGTCGACTCATGGGTGTAGCCATGAGACGGTTAGGATGGTGTACTAGTGTGAATGCTAGGAGGACCAAGGAGGACAACTTGTTGAGTAGGATGTGCGACCAACCGACGAGACACTATGTTAGGCTTCTTAACAAAGGATGGCGTGACTTGGCAATGTGGTAGATTGTGTATCGTCCATGGCAAGGCGACATCGGTGGTATGTGCATTGAAGGTATGTGGACACCTAATGAGAAGGGGCATGATCTTCGGTGACTATCACGAGTAAGCCTAGATGGATGGTAGCATGATCTTCGGTGACTATCACGAGTAAGCCTAGATGGATGGTAGCATGATTACATGTTGGGMAGTCAATTGCTCGAGTGTGCTTGGCTCAAGGGAAGGCGCGTGTAGGTGTTGATAGTTAGGTGGCAATGGTGCAACATCGCCTATGGTTAAATGAGCATTCAAACTTCCTCGCATATAAATATGCTTGGCTTGGGTTCGCCAAGACATGACGGTGAGGTGTATTATGGATGATACAAGCGAGTTGTTGGTCAATCCCAGCTCATGAGGTCATGTCGGTGTTGCTCGATGACTAGACTCCTTGGGTGGTATGGGACGCTCAAGGGTGATGAGTTTAGCCTCGTGACAAATGGTATCTGAGCGTAGTTCGAATGAACATTGCATAACTCTCTCTTCACCACCACCAATGCCCCTTTCATCAATTTAGATGATGGGGTCGTGTTGACGAGGATGTCAACGATTTCAAGTTGGGGAGAATGTAAGACCTCCAACGCTCAGGCTGGTCACGTGTTATTACGACGAGTGCAAAGACGTGACTGGTTGACGAGTTGGCTAATGCACGCTCGGTCCGAGATAGGGCACGCCAGACATGCTTGGCAAGTTGCACGACGAGTCCCTATTCCTGGTACCTTGGTGACCAACTCATGGGTGTAGACATGAGATGGTCAAGACGGTGTACTAGCACGAACGCTAGGAGGACTAAGGAGGACATCTTGTTGACTAGTGTAATGTCCCCATTTTTGGATTCCCTTACTCTGCAGTTGTAGATGACCTTATGGGTTTATGTCAACCTAACCAGAGGGGTAATTTGAGGTTAATAGTGAGCTCTGGTAGTTTGGAGGAGTTATATGATGCTTTCATAAGTCCGCTTATCATCTTTCATCATCAAGATCATTTGTGCCCAGTTATATTTTGATTTCGTTGCATTTCAACAATTCCCGTAATTTGAGAGTATTAATGGGCATTATTTAATGGATTGCACTAAGGTTGTCATTTTAATAATTTATCTAAGAGGGGTACCTTGGTGTAATATCTCATTGGAACCAGGATGAAGAGCTCTAAATGGTGGAGAGGATAAAAGTGACTTCCAGTGCCCAAAAATGCTTTAAAGACAAATAAATCAATTTTTGGAGTAAAAGGGTTAATAATTCAATAAAGTAGTTTTACTAAAGGTAAATTTAAAAGACACTTAAGTGTAAAAGGGTCAACAAAAGGGTGAACAAGGAAATAAAAGAGAAAGAGGACACCCTCTCTCATTATGCACTGTTATTTTCTAAAAAATGAATTTGAAGAGCTCTTGTGGCTTTTGGCTCTTGGGACGAAAAACCCTAGAGAAGAAGATTGGTTTCGGTGGTGAGACCATCTGCCCTAGTTGGTCATGGAGAGAACATCACTCAGATCTTTTCACTGTGCTTCATTGTGACAGATTTTATCATTTGGCGGCTGAGTTTTTGCTTGTATGTGGCCTAATGCTCTTGAGGAGGCTGAATTCTTGTTGAGGAAGATCGAGCTAAGTTTGTGGCTGCATTTTTTGTGTTTTGGGCAATGTTTCTTGAGTTGGGGTCGAGTTGCCTACTTAGAGGCCAAAATACTCCTTGTTGGGCCGATTTGTTGGTGTGTGGGTCGCTTTTCCTTGGTTAGGGTGTGTCATTCCTTGTTGGGCCAATCTTATCATTGTTGGGGTTGATTCTCCTTTGTTGGGATGAGCTAGATCTCTTTGTTGGGCCGACTTGTTGCTATTGGGGATACCTCTTTCTTCCTGGGATGAGTTGTTTACAAGCTGGGTCGAATCTGGTGGTAAAAGGGTTGTTTTCTCACTAGAAAATCTTAGTATTATATGACAATTTAATTATGGGTGGCCAAGACTATCTTTGTAGCAGTGTAGTGGGGGTTTTATTGCTGTTACAACCCCTACATCATCTCTAACTGTGAGCCAAACTATATCATCCAAGTGATGGTACTTTTAAGACAAAAATGTGAGTTATTTGTAGATATATCGGTTCTGAATTGTAAGTAAATAAATAATCAGATTGGCTTCTTCTCTTGCTATTGGATAAAATTCTTGTTGTTCAGAGATATTGTTGTTCTATATTATGTGTTAAAAGTAATTCAAGAGGTTGCAAACTATTTGTTAAAACCATTATATCAGCAAACACATATTTACACTGCAACAACCAAATGTTTGATGAAATGTCTACACTGCAAAACTAAGAAAAAATAAAAAAAAATTTAGTTGGGATACTACAAGTAAGACGGGCCACCAACCGACAAGACCTTATGTTAGGCTTATTGGCGGAGGACGATGCGACTTGGAAATGTGGTAGATTGTGTATCGCCCATGGCAAGGAAACATCAATGGTATGTGCATTGAAGGTATGCAGATTCCTTATGAGAAGGGGCATGATCTTTGGTGACTATCATGAGTCAACCTAGATGGATGATAGCATGCTTGCATGTTGGTAAATTGGTTGTTTGAGTATGCTTGGCACGGGGGAAGGCGAGTGTAGGTGTTAATGGTTGGGTGGCTATGGTGC
Source organism: Picea engelmannii (assembly GCA_009831015.1). Lineage (NCBI taxonomy): Eukaryota > Viridiplantae > Streptophyta > Pinopsida > Pinales > Pinaceae > Picea > Picea engelmannii. The sequence continues at coordinate 603,984 of ML798478.1, read as the reverse complement.
AACATCGCCTATGGTGAAATGAGCATTCGAACTTCCGCACATATAAATATGCTTGGCTTGGGTTCGTGAGGACGTGACGGTGAGGTGTATTCCAGATGATAAAAGAGGGTTGTTGGTAAGACCAACACACAAGGTCATGTTGGTGTCGCTCAATGACTAGACTCCTTGGGTGGTATGGGACGCTCAAGGGCGACTAGTCTAGCCCCGTGGAAATACCCCTCCCAAGTTTAACAACACATTTGCATTGGGTACCTTCCATTTCGGTTGAGGGTAGCACATTATATCAAGAAATCTGGAAAAACCATGTCAGTGTCTACCCCATCCTCTTGCACACTATCATTTTGTTGGCTTGTCAACTCATTAGCACCATTTTCATATGGCTCATTGTGATCAACACTTGACCACTAGATTACAAATGTTTCCCCTGTCACTTGACTTACCCACATATTGAATGTGTTTTGTATACTTTATGAGTTCCACAAAATAGGTTCAACATTGAGGAGTTGTTTGTGTTGTGGTTGATAACACTGGATTAGCTTGGTAAATCCAATCAACTTTAAATTAATATCTATAATCATTACTTATGAGTTAACATGATTGGGATTTCATTACAATGACAAATAGCTCAAGAGTGAGATGGGACTAACAATGAAAAGAAGAAATCATATTAGGTAAAATTGAATTATGAGTCCCTATTTTGTTCTTTATTGACGTGTATAGTCTTCTTGCTTATCAAAAGGAATCAAATCCTTAATCAAGTTTTACACATGTCTTCATTTTCACTATTTTTTTCAAATTCAAGAGAATTGCAAAATAGTTGCCTAGTAAGGAAACACGTAAATCAAACAACCCACCAAACATTAATAATAATTTCTAGAAAACCCGGGGTGGCAGGTGTGTGTGTGGGGGGGGGCGCGATTATCATTGATTCCAGAGGGACAATTGAAATTTGTTTCACAGCTTCAAATAATAAGGCAAACATGTATGCATTATGGAAAGGGACTCAACGTTGCCATAGACAAAGGTATAGGTTCAATCAAGGAACTTAGAGATTCCAAGATGATCATCAATCATATGGTTAAAAACACTTTGCATGAAGACGATTCTCTCGCCTCAATTCTGGACCGAAATAGACAATTGGAAGGCTCTTTCTTTTATATACATTATTATCATGTCCTTCAAGACCAGAATAAGGAAGTAGATAGTTGGGAAAAAGTAGGTTCAAGCCAAAAGGAGGGGGACAAGTTTGGTTAATGGAGCATTGACCTTTCAAATAACCCCTTAATTAATTATTAGCTTATGGATTCATGTAACAAAGATATGTTGTCAAGTGGCAAGTACCAATGTAATTGTCACCCTTCACATGGAATAAAATCACTTTCAGTCCTTTAAACGTTTGCAATTCAATGTAATGAGATTTCCCCCTGTGCTCACATGCCCTTAGTTCTTTCTCCGACGTCTTTTTTTTTTTTTCTGTCATTCCCTACCTCTCGGGCTCGCTATGGGATAATGGCAGCGGAAATAGAGCATCAAATTGTAGCACAAACAACATAAATCAAAGGAGCTTATGGTGGCATTAAGGCAACAATTGGTTGTGGTATAAGTTGAATGCAATCTTCTTCATAACATGATTCTTAATCTTCACAAAGGTGATCAAGTAATGCCATTAAACCCAAGACCTATGTGAATTCACTCAAAGCATATATGAAAGAGGATGAATATGTACACCAATTTGATGAAGAAATCGAACTTGTGATCTAGGAAGGTGAACCGGCTAGTATAGGTTTGGAGGATGTTGCTAGTCGCTATGCATAAGGTCGATTTAGATGTTTTTTAGGATTTTAAAAATCTTAGGAATTTACTATAGAATATATAGTATAAAAATGCATCGCGTTATTTTGCATTGGGAAAATGTCAATCTTTGTTTTGGGCCTATAATAAGTTTTGGTATAGATTTTGTATCTGCTTTTATGATTACTAAAACTTTACTGTGATGTAATCTCTGCTATAGCATTTGCTGAAACATTTTTTTAAAACAATTTACCCCGTTCCTATTAATTTTATTTATTTTTAAATCTGAAAAACCATTTGAAAAGTAAAAGCTTAAGATAAATAACATGATTGGAGGCTTACAACAAGACAACAACTCACCAAAACACCCCCCCAAAAAAAAGACTACAAGACAAGAAATAATATAATGGTTGAATTATCATTTCAAAAGCATGTATACCACATTTTATATTAATTATTGTACTTTTAAATATCATTTTCTTTATTTAGTATAGATCAAAATAGTTTTTTATATTAATTATTATACTTTTAAATATCATTTTCTTTATTTCATAGAGATCAAAATAGTTGTTAATAATAAGAGCATTACCTAGACACTTAGGTAAACAATATATTGGAGGTATATGTGTAAGTTATGCTTTTATTTATTTCAATTACTCGTTAACGATAGTTGGTAACTAGGTGGTTGTGTACTAGTTTATTAACATTATTAACTATTTTGTTTTATGTAAATATAGTACAAGGAGTATGGTTCCAATCCAATATCAAACAAACAAAAAAATTTCTCATTGGAGGACATGAACCCTTTGTATCTATGTGAAGATATTGGAGGACATGAACACTCTGGCCGCTGAAGCAAATAATACTTAATTTTGTTTTAACTGAAAGAATTTAGTTGCTTTGATAAAGATTGTTCATTAGCTAATTGTTAATTGCAAGAGTGTTAATTGTCATTGTATCGTGTTTTACAATGAACTTCGAAAGAAGAACAAGAAGATGTTCAAACTTTAGAGGATGACAATGACACATCAAAACCTTTGTCCTCGATGACAATGATAACTTTATTTTTTTGTTTTATAGGGAATCTTTGACATCAACAACTAATTTAATTTTGTATTTAATTAAGATTTACATTTCCCTGGATGATAGTACACATTTGTTTATAAGAAAAACAAATTTTACTTTGTAATCAAGATTCACATTTTCCATGGGATGGTAGACAACTTGTTACATGGAGAAAAATAATTAATGTATATAAATTATTATGAATTTATATTTATGTTACATTTATATTTTGTATTAAAATATATTGATTTTCAAGTTTAAAATATATTAAAATATTTTGTATTAATGATGTTACTTCTATAATTAACATCATTGTTTGAGAGTTTTTTGAAATCATCGCATCGATTTTTGAATTAATAATTTTAAACTAAATTGATGTTTGTTAATAGTTAAATTTGCATCATTTAAATTTGGACATTCACCAATAGCAGGGGCGCTACCAAAAACATTGCAATCTCGTAGCACTCATTTTCTTTTGCAATTCCATCATAAATAAAATTACTTCAAATTTTCAAATCTTTTCGTCGATTTTGTCTCAATTTCTCAAACCTCCAAGTCTTTCACCATTTTGTCAAGCCTTCGAATCCTTGCATAATTTTTTTTTTGTCGAAATCCTCCTAAAAGTCGTGTAATATGCCATTGTCTTTAGTATCTTTAATTGTATTTTCAAAATGCCAAATTCCCTTGCAAGTTTATTCTAAATAATATTTTTAACAAAATATATTGGGTTAGCTACTCATTGAGCCCAATCTTCAAGCATGTAACCATTAACTAAGCATATACCACATGCTCCAACAACCAAAGCTACATCATATGCCAAAGTCGAGTCAAGCACTAAGCTGATACCACATGCTCCAACGACCAAAGCAACATCATATGCCAAAGTCGAAAGCTACATCATATGCCAAAGTCGAGTCAAGCACTAAGTGACAAAGTGCCAAGGAAGGAATCCACAAGGGACCCAAAGACGACATCAAAATTTTAGGGAGATAATGGTGTATATAAACACATGGAATGTGTTGATGCTTATGCATGTGGGACATATCCCATGCAAACAAGAAAATGAAGAAATTATCCAGAACCCTAGCCCGAGTAGAGGTATTAAGTGTGCACAGGTGTCCAAAGGAGATTTCCCAAGGATGAACACGCAGGGGTGAATTCAGGTGAGTGCCATCGATGGATGCCAACTTCCATGTTCAACAAAGATCATGCTTAGGTGTCGAGGTCCCAAGCATTGTGGGAAATCAATAACAGGCATGGACTTTGTGCCTCTCATTTCTATTTTGCAAAATCGCCAGTCTCATGCATACCTTATTGCCATAAAGTACCAGGGATACGTTTGCTATCATTCTCGCTAAAATAGGAAGGTCGGAGATGGATTGATGTTGAATACCTTCGAGATCTGTCACGCGAAGTCACAAAGATGTAATACCTCCACCTTGCAGAACAAATGTATGGTTAAGTCTACACCATCTCCTGATAATTGTGGTTTTGTTAGAACAATTTCAAAGAACTCATTGGACATGGCTTTGAAGACATATGGACATAGGGAAAAGCATGCCCATTAGTATTCGTCCCCTCGCTGGAATTCCTACATCATATTTATACGGAGTCCGATCAGGATCTATTAAAGGCAAGCTTCCAAATGTTTTTGACTCTCCAATTGCTACTAGTAACAATGTCAATTCAGAGCATGGTACATTGATCACCCCTTATCCTGAAGGGAATGCAATGGATGATTATGATTTTGCAACAAACCAAGACAAAGGAGTGGCTTGTGTGAGTGAACAAAATTCAATTCTCTTTAAATGAGATGGGTAGAGTACAAACTGGTTGCATAGTCCAGAAAATAAAAAAGACAAATTTGATCAAACTCTCTTATTTCATGAAAAACTTGAGTCATTTGATGCAGTTGTAAATTCAACAGGCATGGATACACATTTGTGATCCACTAACAAAACAAGTAACAGTGAAATAATTGCAGTGTTGGAAGTTTGTTGTGTTGGATGGGGTGAAGTGCATGATTATTATCTCATAACAAATTCCTTAAAGAATGGCAATTATAAATGATTGCTCCATTGTCGCCACAATAATGGATATATTGGAAAGGGTTTGCAGGTCCAACATGCAGTGAGGCTCAAGATCATACTTCATACATGATTCAGGGTTTATCCAAAATGCCATCAAAGTCAAGGTATTAATATTCATGGCGTTGATGGTCTCAAATCAAGACCATTCCGAGGAAGAGATGCCTGCTTATATTTCAAGGTCTTGAATGTCAAATCTCGAAGAATACAAGTGGCAACCAACAATTATAAAGGATTTGATGGTAGAAAATTCGAAGGTAGGGCACTTGGCAACAGAGGATCAACAATCAACCAAATATATCATATTTTGTGCCAAATATCAGTAGAGCTTAACTCAGAAATTGATTTTGTATTGTCTTATTGTTTTAACTAGATAATTCGATCCACTTCTCATGAATCTAAAACCCTTTTTGTAATCAATGTAAAATATATAAAGAGAAACGAGTGAAACATCTTGAGGGGGAGGATCTTCCTCAGAGAGGAAGCCGAGTTCGAGTGTTTCTTGAGAGTAGGAAGCAGAGGATCTAGAGGTTACATCTTTACTATGTATACTCTTCAGTTATGATACAACAAAGGTATTATCATGCTTAGTGATCATCAATTTATGATTCAAACTGTGTTCTTCTTCCTTTTATGTTATCCTTCTTACTGGAATACAAAGATAATTTATGCGATGCATTGATTGTCACACATAGTTCTAATCTAAATGCAGTAGAGATTCTTATGTTCATTGCTTGAAACTTATGATTTTGTATTCATGTACATGGTTTTATCTTTTAACAATGTTTTAATATCAGGACATCTTTTTACGAACATTTGGCTACCTTACCTACATGTTCTTCCTCTTTTTGTGCTTTCCCTTATGTTCGTGCTTGGCTTATTCTTAAGTTGAACGCTAATGACCTACGAGATACTAATAATTTTATGATATCCATTCGATGAGATCTACCATATCCTCAACCCACCCAACCTATCGAATCCTCCTTCCAATCAATCAACCATTGCAACAACTAAGGGACTAACATATTTTGGTGTCGTTGTCGGGGACGAAGACACGAAGTATTTTCCCTGGGAGAACGACAACGATTGATTCTAATTTTTGATGGTGAACAAGGATTAGATACTGACAACGATTAATTCTAATCTTTGATGGTGAACAAGGATTAGATACTGGATAGTGACTATAATATTTCACCTAGAGACTCCACGATTGAAGACTCCACTGGAGGATGAATCTGGTTGATAGAAATATGAAAGAACTGAAGGGAAAAACAAGGTATTGTTTCATAAGTTTCCTCCAAGAGCTTATATTTTTTTTCATCAGTTTTTTCTTGTCCTTTCATTTACATGTTAAAAGAATCATCCTTTTCTTTATCTATTTGGATGACCATAATCCCGTTGTTGTATATCCCTCCTTGAAAGAAGAAGATCTGCCCTCTTCTTACATTGTTGATTTTGATCTAATCCCTTCACCTTGGCCTATTGAGAAGAATGATAAATGTATCCAAAGTCCTCTTGAAAATGATCATCCCTATAACCATGTGAAGAACAAATCTCATTTACCACCTCCTCAGAGCATTGCTCCTTGTTGTAACCAACTCACTGAAATTTAGTCCAAGATTAGGAAAGGTTACAAACCCCTGAAGCTGCCACTTATCCTTCATGACCATCCTCCCAATTTTATTGATTACCTTCCTAGGATCAATGGATAAGAACACGTGACAACCGAACAACAAATGGTTGCTTTTGAATGGTTCACTGATCTTTTAGAAATCATCCATGAGGATGTGTTCATGAGAACTTTCTGCCAATATTTACATGGGATGTTGGACTATGGTTCAGACATTTGGAGGCTAATTCGATATATTCATGGGTTGATCTTCATGATGCTTTCTTGAGGTACTAGGTGAGAATAAGTCATATGAATAGTACCTATCTAAGTTATATGCTTTGAAGAATAAAAGAGATGAGACTGTCAACCAATTCAATAAAAGATTACATGGCCTCTATCTCAACATACATGTTGCAATTCGACCATCTGAAATTGTTGCTAGGGTGTTTTGCACTGCAATTCATCATCATCCTGATTTAGTTCTTTATCTAAGAGAGAGGAAGTCATTATCCTTGCAACATATGTTTGTTGATGCAGAGGAGGTTGAGGACAATCTTAGAGCTTGTGGAAAACTTTTAGATCAAGTTTGGGATGAAGATTTGGAACAAGAACAAGTCTATGAGCAACATAAATTAGATTTGGATGCAGAGGATCATAAGGAAGCTTATGAACATGAAGGATTATATATGGGGTCTCATTTATTTTAGCGTGACAGTGCATCATTTTTCAGATTTCTATTCTTCTTCAGATCTTGAAATTATTACATCAGATTGTTCTACCGTTGAATATGCAAATGTATATGATCTTGATTGTCATGAGAAAGATTTTGCAGATGGTGACGATGTTTTTGTTTCAGAGAAATTTTCTTCCCCTCACCGTCTTGTTGTTGATATTGGAGATCAGCTATCATTCTTGGCTTATGATGACATTCAAGATTATATATTCTCACGTTTTAGTCAAGCATTTTATTTGCATGCAGAAAACAAACATTTTGAAGAATATTCTTTGGCTTGTACATTTGAACCAGAAAAATTTCAAACAGAACTTTGGGAAGTCAGTCACGAAAATTATAAGCAGACGATGGGAGAATCTCCAGATGCCATTCTTGAGTAGAAATATGATATCAACACTGGAGCAGATCTAATACAAAGACGACCTTTTTTCTTGGATCAACCGAAGATTTTTCATGAGTTTTATGATCCAATAACAACTTGGATGGAGTTTTCAATTTCCAAGATATCAAATGCAGTAGAATTCGGTGTGCTACCGATTTGCAGTTGTGAGTATATGCTCCTCGTGAAAATATTGTTGTAGATGTCATAGTCCTCTGGAACTTTCTTATATAGTTGTAAACAAAAAGTTCATTTCATCAATCTATTGCTTGCATGGATGAAATGGAAGTTTGTCTTCACTTAATCAAGTAGTTGATTTAATTAGAGTAGGAGTGTACATAAATAAGTTCGATGTACGAGCATTTGGTCATAGTTTTCTTTCAGTTTTGGAATAAATGACTTCATAGCCCAATGGAGACACTGGTGTACAAAATTTCAATTTTCAGTCTTGAATTGGATTAGTTGCAGAGAAAAAATGGACTAGTCCATATCTCAAAGCTTTATCAACAGAACAAATCACATGTTATAGGTTGCATAAAAAATTTGATGAAGGCACATTGGTCTGCATGCTCTTGGATCCTCATAGGGAGGACTCCATCCCCAGTTGGAGCTAATGTTAGCACTCAAAGTTGCATCATTTAAATTTCGACATTTGACCAATAACAAGGGCGCTACCAAAAGCATTGCATTCTCGTAGCACCCATTTTTTTTTGCAGCTCCATCCTAAACAAGACTACGTCAAATTTTCAAATCTTTTTGCCAATTTTGTATCAATTTCCCAAACCTCCAAGTCTTTCACCATTTTTTCAAGCCTCCATATTCGTGCATAATTTTTTGTCAAAAGTCTCCTAAAAGTATTGCAATATATCATTGTCTTTGGTATCTTTAATTATATTTACAAAATGCCAAATTCCCTTGACAATTTTATGTTTTTAAGAAAAAAATGTTATTATTTATTTTAAATAATATTCTTATATATTATTTTTTTTAAATAATAATTTTTACAAAAAATATTGGGTCATCTACTCATTGAGCCTGATCTTCAAGCATGTAAACCATTAACTAAGAATATACCACATGCTCCAGCGACCAAAGCTACATCATATGCCAAAGTCTTCAAGCATGTAACCATTAACTAAGAATATACCACATGCTCCAACGACCAAAGCTACATCATATGCCAAAGTCTTCAAGCATGTAATCATTAACTAAGAATATACCACATGCTCCAACGACCAAAGCTACATCATAAGCCAAAGTCGATTCAAGCACAAAGTGCCAAGGAGGGAGCCCACAAGGGACCAAAAAACCGTGCACTATGTGTCGATATTGAGTGGAGACAACGGTGTATATAAACACATAGAATGTGTTGATTCTTATGCATGTGGAATATATCCTATGCAAAAAAGAAAATGAAGAAATTAGCCAGAACCCTATCTCGAGTACAAGTATCAAGTGTGTGCAAGTGTCCAAAGGATATTTCCCAAGGATGAACACGCAGTATATTTCCCAAGGTGAGTGCCATTGATGGATGCCAAGTTCCATGTTCAACAAAGATCACGCTCAAGTGTCGAGGTCCCAAGCATTGTGGGAGATCAATAGTAGACATGGACTTCATGCCTCTCATTCTTGTTTTGCAAAATCACCAGTCTCATGCATACCTTATTGTTATAAAGTACCATGGATAATTTTGCTATAATTCTAGCTAGAATAGGAAGGTCAGAGATGGATTGATGTTGAATACCCTCAATATATGTCACGCGAATGCATGAAGATGTAATACCTCCACCTTGCAGAACAAACGTCTGGTGAAGTCTACACCATCTCTTGATAATTATGGTTTCGATAGAACAATTTCAAAGATCTCATTGGACATGGATTTGAAGACATATAGACATAGGGAAAATCACACCCATTAGTATTCGTCTCCTCCATGCCATTTCTACATCATCTTTATACAGATTCTGATCAGGATCTATTAAAGGCAAGCTTCGAAATATTTTTGACTCTCCAATTACTACCAGTAACAATGCCAATTCAAAGCATAGTGCATTGATCACCCCTTATCCTGAAGGGAATGCACTAGATTATTATGATTTTTCAACAAACCGAGAAAAAGGAGTGGCATGTGTGAGTGAAAACAATTTGATTCTATTTAAAGGAGATGGGCAGAGTACAAACTGGTTGCATAGTGAAAAAAATAAAGAAGACAAATTTGATCGAACTCTCTTATTGCATGAAAAACTTGACTCATTTGATGCAGTTGTAAATTCAACAAGCATGGATACACATTTGTGATCCACTAACAGAACAAGTAAAAATGAAAGAATTGCAATGTTCGCAGTTTGCTGTGTTGGATGGGGTGAAGTGCCTGATTATTATCTCATAACAAATTCCTTAAAGAATGTCAATTATCAATGATTGCTCCATTGACACAATGATGGATATATTGGCAAGGGATTGTAGGTCCAACATACAGCCAGTCTCAAGATCATACTTCATAGTTGCTTGCAGGATTCATGGTTTATCCGAAATGCCAGCAAAGTCAAGGTATTCATATTCATGGCGTTGATGGTTTCAAATCGACACCATTCTAAGGAAGAGGTGCCTACTTATATTTCAAGAGCTTGAATGTCAAAGATCGAAGGGGGTTATCATCAATACCTAAGTTAAAACTCAAAGAATACAGGTGGCATCCAACAATTATAAAGGATTTGGTGGTAGAAAATTTGGAGGCAGGGCACCTGGTAGCAGATGATCAACAATCAACCAAATATATCAGATTGTGTGCCAAAGATTAGGAGAGATTCACTCAAAATTTGATTTTGTATTGTCTTATTGTTTTAACTAGAGAATTAGATCCACTTCTCATGGATCTAAAACCTTTTTTGTAATCAATGTAAAATCTATAAATAGAAACGGGTGAAACATCTTCAGGGGGGATCTTCCTCAGAGAGGAAGCTGGGTTCGAGCCTTTCCTGAGAGAAGGAAGCATAGGGTCTAGAGGTTACATATTTACTGTGTATATTCTCTAGTTCTGATACAACATAGGTATTATCATGCCTATTGATCATCAATTTATGATTCAAATTGTGTTCTTCTTCCTTTTATGTTATCCTTCTTACTGGAGTACAAAGACAATTTATGTGATGCATTGATTGTCACACATAGTTAAGATCTGATTGCAGTAGAGATTCTTTTGTTCATCACTTACAACTTGTGATTTTGTATTCATGTACATGGTTTTATCTTTTAACAATGTTTTAAGATCGGAACATCTTTTTACGAACATGTGGCTACCTTACCTACATCCTTACCTACATGTTCTTCCCCTTTTTTGGCTTTCCCTTCTATTTGTGCTTGGCTTAGTCTTAAGTGGAATGCCAATGTTCTTCCCCTTTTTTTGCTTTCCCTTCTGTTTGTGCTTGGCTTAGTCTTAAGTGGAATGCCAATGACCTATGAGATCTACTAATTTTATGAGATCCATTCGATGAGATTTACCATATCCTCAACCCATCCAACCTATCGAATCCTCCTTCCAATCAATCAACCATTGCACCATTGCAATAACTGAGGTTCCCTAGCTTGCCCTTAACACTCAAGGACAACTTTAGGGACTAACATGGTCCATCATCAAGATGAATTGTGAATATAATATGATCTTAGTGTTTTATTAATAAGAATTATAATCAATTGTTTGAAATTATTTTTAAGATTGGAACTCATTTTATTTGGATTTTAAAAAGATAATTTTCATTTTATTATAGATGGTCACAACTAGTTTAACTAAGTTATAAAGTATAGTTTGATTAAGTTAAATCACTTAAAATACTAATAAGATTAACTTATTTTAAGAATATTTTTAATGTTGCTAATGATGGTTATTAGCGTCCACTAAGACCAACATTGGTCTATCATATCTTTAAAAAATGTAAGGAATTACTTGGTTTGCTTTAGAATTTTATTTCTATGCTCGGAAAGCTTTAAGGGATGCATTCCTAAATCACCATAGTTTTGCTAAGTTAAAAGGTTAGGAAGGTCAATATTGTAACAAATACTTTGAAATTGAGATCTAATGTGGGTGTACATAGGACATTTAAAAAATATATCATTTCATTTTCAAACCTCTTAGTGTCACAAAGATGACAAATTCTTTTGACCTGTGACATTTTTGGAATTGTCTAATGCCACGTTTCACTATGAAGCTCGTAAGAGTTTGTTATTATTTTAGAAATGGTTATTTTCTTCTTTACACCAGTTAAAACAGAGAGAGACTTTTGATCTTCTAGATTAGGGTTGATCTATAAACTATACTGAATATTCCACTAGAACAATTCATTACAACAAATCTCGTATTATACCGAAATATTCTAATATGCAAGGTTTTTCCTTGGATCTCAAATTTAATTAGTACTAGCTTAGTGCTTAAATTTGTGAAATAACTAAAATCGAAATGAAAGATCAAGAAAATAAACACACCATTAAAGTACACACAGTTTATCCTGGGAAACCCAATATGGGAGAAAACCCACCTAGAAGGTGAAGCCTATGCCCTACTCTCTTTTATTTAGTTATGAAAATGTAAATACAAAGAAATGGGCACTCATTATGGAGTTGCCTATGACACTATGGTTTGAGTGGATGCTACATAATTTATGCCGCCTCTATTATTCTCTCAAAATACCACTCCTAGTGGATGCTCTGCTCCACTATGGAACACGTACAATGATAAAGAATGGAACCCTTTCTCCTCCTAGCGACATGGTATTTAATATAGCTCAATAGTCATCTAGGGTTAGGGTATTTGCATCCTCAACCCTCAATTAGTGATAAGTCTTTGTAGCTTCTAGAATATTTTTGAAAGTCCACATGTGGCTAGCCCCACATGTGTGAGTAATGGGGGATGGCATGGCATCCACTCATACCATGGTGATCAATAAGGTAGGTCAACATGCAGGAGGCATAATTTTCGCATACAAGTTTCGATTGAGGCAATTTTTGCACTGTTGGAAAGGTATCAGTGTTTTGACCCCAAAAAATTCCATTTGATCTCTCAAAATGGCTTGAGAAGTTTCCGAGCCCCAAATTTCCAAACTATGACCTACCACTAAAATGGGCCCCTACAAGCCAATTCCTTCAGTTTTTCCACCCATAAAGTACTAAGATAGATTACAAATTATATGATGATCCATTTTGGATCACTTGTAGTATCTAAAGTTTTTCTTGTCCTCTAATTCTTTACCGCACCAAAATTTCTCCTTAAATTTAGATGTAATAATATTTTTAATATTATTGTTATTATATAGATTGGCCTCTTCCTGGATGCCCCAATGATTTAGCCAAGACTTGACATATTTATGCCAACCTCATTTGAGGTACAAGTGGTTTTGAATAGATTTTGAAGAGATCTTGGGAATCCTCTTGTCTACCATGTTGTTTATCTTGTTATTGTCTATTAATTACCTACTCATAGACATGCTCTCAATGGGGGAAATACTTGCTTCTATGAGGAGGATAGGATAGGGTATATTGCCTTTAATAGTAAGATTATAAATTGTAAAAGGATTTTGTATTTTCTTTGTCTTTCTCCATGATTCTCTAGAGATGCTACAACCCCAAACTTCACAACCATATAATATAACAAGAGTGATGAGAGTCTTGAAGAGGAGTTTCTTCTTACCTCAAAGCCAATGGTCTACTAATTTACAATTGTTTTCATGTACATAATACTTTTTCTAGCCTCCATTTATCCTGTTCTCAATGCTATAATTATAGTTGAGCTAGTGATGAAGATCAATTCAATTATATTTGCATGAATTCACTTCCTCCAAGGTGTTATTATCATACATGAAATTAGTGTAAGTGATATTTTTGGATTTGATTATCGTAACCTTTGTTTTATCAATGTTAACATTCATACCTGGATTGGAGCAAAAATCCTTGAGAGAATTTAGTTTCTTATCTAGATCATAGGGACTCCTTTCCATAAGAACAATATTGTCAACATAAAGAAGAAGGATGATGACTATATAAGTATAGATATGTCGATACATCTTGCTTCTTCCAATAAACCATCTAACATCTCAATGTACATGCCAAAAATGGTAATGGAGAAAGGACAACATTGCTTAACTTTTATCTTACAATTAATTTGTTCTAACTAGCCCTAAGTGTTCCTAAACTTGGAAATATTGTTCTCGTATAGCCTTATCGTAGTATCTCTCAACTCGAAAGGAACTTTTAGCTCGTCTAATCTATTCCAAAGGTTATTTATGGGAATTGTGCAAAATTCCTTTCTAGAGTTAACAAAGCAACACAGGAGATTGGTTTTATTATAACTAGACTCCTTTGCAATGATCCTAAGCATAACAATTTGGTCCACAATTGAACAAGAACTTCTAAATCCAACTTGGCCTTTAGCTCTTTTCCCATTGATTTCTATCCATACAATGATCTTCTTTTCCATAATAATTCCATATAACTTAGCTAAAAGAGGGCTAATCATAATGGTCTTATAATTAAAGGGATTGTTTTTGTCCCCACTTTTAAACATTCAAACAATAATGCTATAGGTCCAAGGTTTAGGGAAACTTTGCTTGATTGTTAAATTGAAGAGCTTGTGAATGTAAGAGATGAGGATAGACCCTCCAATTTTTAGGATTTCTTTTTGGTAGCCTTTGTTGTCATTATCTTTCTCTTTTGTGAGATGCTTAATCCCAAACTCTATGTCTTCTAAAGAAAAAATTTCTTCCTTTGTAGAAAGGGTTTGAATGTTGTCCATGACATTAAGGGATTTGTAAATATTTTTAAGGTAGGAATTCTAGTCCCTCAAAGGAATCATTTTGTTTTCTTTAGTTTTTTGAGTTAGAATTTACCTCCAAAATTTCTTAGGATATAACTTAGAGAGGTGTAAAAGCTTCTCTTTCTTTCTATTTTTATAGTACTTTTTTCTTTTTCTTTTAATGAGGTCTTTGTAAATATTTATCTTATCATATTTTAGGGACTCATTAGAAGCATCCCTATGGCTTTTCCAGCAATCTTTCACTCTTTATCATACCAAGGGTTGGTCATTCTATTTTTGTTTTTAACCGATATTTCAATAGAGAACTTTTTAATAGAAGTAGAGAGGTTATCATAAAATTATAATAGAGTTCTTCAATGTTGTCCTTAATTGATAGGAGATTTAACTCATTATTTAAATCCTTTAGAAAAAAATCAGCTTTATTTTTGTTGAAGATCACATGCTTTTGGTTATCAAAATTCTCTTCTATGGGATTTTGTGCATGACAAAGTTTAGAGTTAGGGTTATAGGTCTATGATTTGAGTTAGGCTCATGGTCATTTAAGATGTTAAAATTTACTATTTGGTTTTAAATGGGGATATCAAATACCGCATATGCTACTTCAATGTTTCCAAGCTGGCCCATGAATACAAGTCATGTGAATGGATTTCAACCACTTCATTAGAATATTGCAAAGTATTAGATCTTGAGAATTGCATAGCTTGATAAGAAAAGACCCAAACAAATTCTCAACCAAGTCTTCAGATTTTTTTTGTATCTACTAACTAAAACAAGGTCCTCATTTAGCCATAAAAGATTAGGATTTGAAACATTTTTTAAGATAATAACTTGGTTAATTCTTGTTCTGGTATTAAAGTTTTCTAGCTTCATTTCTAAGTTTGTGAATATCTTATTCTAAATTTGTCAATATCCTATTCTAAACCATTATAATATATGGTTTGATTATTAACTTTAACATTTTCTTTATATATATAATAATGACAATCTAATTTTAAGGGCATGGCCAAGCCAAACACCGAATTGGTGTATGAGACCCCTTGTTTGTGGGACAAGGGATCCCCTTCACGCATCAATTTGACTGCTAAAGTCTACAAAGGTGTGCATACCCTAACCCCCTCTGGATTTGAACCTGTGACTTCCTAGGAGGAAGCACATGTTCTTAAACATTAGGCTATAATTTTTTTTTAAGTAAAATATATTATATATAAATAAAATTTACGTAACTATGTTTATATATATGGATGTAATAGTTTGTATTGGTTTATAATTTATAAAATAGTCTTTTTGGTAATTTTCATCACTCATAGTTTAACTTATCATTCTTCAAACTAATCTTTAAAACTACATATAATTTATATGTAATATGTTGGTATAATTTAAAAGTTGTTGATTTACATAATATGTTTAAATTGTGTGTGTGTGTGTGTGTGTAATATAATTTTAAGGTCATGGCCAAGTTTGACACCAAATTGGTGCATGAGACCCCCTTGTTTTAGGGACAAGGACCCCCTCTGCGCAATGATTTAGCTACTAAAGTCTATGGAGGTGTACATACCCTACCCCCCTCTGGATTTGAACTTGTGACCTCCTAGGAGGAAACACATGTTCTTAACCATTAAATTGTTAGATAATATATACAATTTTATATTTCTATACAGTTAATTAAGTAAAAAAAAAAAATCCAGGAAAAATTCTTGTAATTTTATTTTAGGAAAATAAAAATACATCTATATATGTCATAGCCATTCCTATTGGCTAAAATCCTAAAAATGAAAATACATTGTAGCTACCAAATAAATACAAATGTCTAATTGTAGTATGGAAATGTTTAGTATCATCTTCCCATAGTTCTCTATTAAACTCAGAATTAACAAAAGAAATGGATAAGGAGCTTGTAATCAACTAGTATTTACATTCATCAACTACAAAAAGTAGCATATTCATTGTAGTCAAATGTCATGAAGATATTCTAAGAAAAGAGTTGGGGATTTTTTTGTGATATTCCATGTGCCTAGGTCCATCATCAATCCAGCTTTGGA
>ML798478.1:541068-551360 GCA_009831015.1 Picea engelmannii | reverse complement strand
TGCATGAAAAACGGATCTGTTTGCTCAGTTAGCTTACTCCTTATTTTTTACTGGTTTTGTCCAAAATTCTGTCAAAAATTTAGAAAATAGTTGAAATTGTAGATTTCAGTGGTTGAAATTGCATATAACAAATACCCTAAAAGTAGTCTATCAATATCCAACCTGCTAAGCAACATTAAATGCCACGGATTATAGACAAAATCGAAAAACCAACATTGAATGCTGCGACAAGTGAATTATAAGCTGTCGAATCTGAATTGCTTTCAGATCCAACAACTTATAATCTGCTTTCAGATCCAGCAACGTATAATCCACCTACCCAGCAGCATTCAATGCTGCTTAACATACTTGTAGATATTGCTTTACTGATACCATTAAACTAGGCCTATCCATTTATGTGTGCATATAAGCCTGTGGACATTCTTTATGAATCTGAATGTATTTACTAAAGTTTGTTGAATTCTATAGTCGCTTGCCACAGAGTACTACAAATTATACAGTTCGCTGAATTCTATTCTTGCTTGGGACAGAGTAGTACAGACGCATTTCATAAATGGTTTCCTCGAAATGCGGATGTAATTAAAGTTTAATAATAATGAAAGGCGATATGACATTTTTTTTTCATATTCTAATTTAACAAAATTATTAAAAAACTACATACAGTTATTTCAAATTTTTAATCAATGAAAAATGATAAATAATTAATATTATAATATAATTAAAATTATTAAATTTTAAATTAATGTTTTTATAATATAATTAAAATTATTAAATTTTAAATTAATATAAATTAATGTTTTTATAATATAATTAAAATTATTAAATTTTGAACTAATAAAATAATAAATAATAAAATTATAATATAATAAAAATTATTATTTCTTAAAATCTAATGTTAGCTTTTAAAATTAATTTATAAATTTTCTCTCTAATACAAAGTCAATCAGATTTGACTTTGATCAATTACAAGATAACCTAAGGCCAAGATTTGACTTTGGTCTATTACAATATAACATTAGGGCTGGCCTGTACCCTTGGTATCGATCGATTTTCAAACTTTTTTGGTCAAACAAATTTGATATATGTTTTAATTGTTTCTTAGGTATGAAGAAAAAGTTTTCCTTTGCAAAATACGCTAAAGGCATTTGACTACTTGGTAAGTTGTTTGGTTGGAAGTGAAAGACCAAGGTCCCATTATCCTTTGGTGCAATCATTTTGGTTTTAATGGAACATTGGAAGACATATTCTAAAAGTTAATGTATCTCACTTGTTGAGCATTAGAGGGAAAGGAGTGATTGGTGCAATTAAACTATAAATTTGAAGATATTTCCATCATTGAATTTATAACTATAAATTTAAAGATATTTTTATTATTGAATTTAGAAATTTGAAGACACTTTCATTGTAGATCAAAAGTGGGAAAAATCGATGTTCCAAAAACATCATGAGAAAAAAAGAAGAAATCATTTTGTTTCATTGAAGGAAACCATTATTCATCTCAATGAATGAGTTTCTTAACTTCCTAATGAAGTTGTCTTTTTACAAGATACTAATCTCTCTTAGTGGGCTACCATTACTCATTTGCACATTGAAAATGGAGGACTTAAGTAATTTGTTGATAGGTTGGAGGAGACCAACACTTGGTTGTGAGAGGAAGCTAATTTCTTGTACACCTTAATATTTGAGCTTCATGAGGAGGCTCCTCCACTCTAGATTGATAATGCTTATCTATTCGATGAGTAATAGTTTTTGAATAATGATTATGATCTTCTTCTTTCACAAGTGGATGAGAAAGATAAGACCATCCAAGAGTTGCAGGATTGCAATTAGGACCTTATACATGAAGTAAGTAAAATACAAACATTTGTTTCATCTACTTTGCAAAACTATGATGAGGAAGTTTAACACTAGACTAGGAGGATCGATGTGTTAGAAGGAACTTTGGAGCATGTCTTTCAAAACCTCATGAATGAATTTGTGGAGAAGAAAGAACTACTTATTCTTTAGATGAGGATGTTAAGCCTACTTCTTCCAATGATGTTTCTAATAATATTTCTTGTAGTATTGATAAGAAGGATGATCTTGATGATGTACCTTCCTCTCATGCATTGTTGGCTACCAATGCACTACTTCTTCCTAAATTTGAGAAACATACTAGAGGTATTGGGTCCTAGTTATTGTGAATGTGATACACATGTGGTGAACTAGGGAAGAAAGGGTAGGGTATTGTTGTCCCGATTAAGTTTGATGAGATTGTATAGAGAAAGACTAGGATATTGTTAAATTTTACACCTACAAGAGAGCGATCGACATGAGCATGCACACATAGATCACTAGATGTAACATGGAAACCCAAATTCGAGAAAACCACACAAAGATATCTCTGTTACCCTTGGCTTACTACTAGATTTGGGTACAATTTTCAATGTGGGATTGACATCAATGTTGTCACAATCACGTCTAAAAAATAATATTCCAACGTTGGGCCTATTTAGTCAGAACTTCAATGATCTTTTAGCATTGTCAATTTATGTTGCAATTTTGACAACATTCTAGACCACATGGTAGTTTATAAAGTTGCAATATCGACTCTTCGTTGTTGTTGGAAATTCTGACAATTTAGCAATGCCTATCATATAACACACACGTCGATGATACATTAGTTAAGTTAGTTGGAATTTAATTAAAATGCTTTTCAATGTCAGTAATAGGTCGTATATTTGTTGCTTCAAGTAGCTCAACATTTTGCCCAATGTCGGTAACCCATCGATATAAGGTCAATAATTTGTTGGACAAGTTATAGTGAGATTCAACAGAAAGTTAGAAACATGTCAGTGAGGTGTTAGCGATGTGTCAACATGTTAATTTGAGGTTTACTAGTATGTCGGCAAGTAGTCAAGAATGCATCAGTAAACTTTTTCTATGATTATGTCAAATTGATGTTTATTGTTGGTTGGGTTGCTGCAATGTTGGTGTTACATAGGAATTCTGACATACAGAGGGTTAGATCAATTGGTATAGAGCAAGACGTCTGTTTATCATGCTTGTTATTGGTCACAAGTTTGACTCTCTTGATTCCCCTAGGGCAAGGTTGGCCAACAATTTACCCCGCTTACAATCCATGGAACATGGGGAAGTATTCAGAGGGTTTTCCACAAGTACATTTCCTCATAATGTCTGTGTGTGAGTGTGTGTTTTCGTGACATTGCAACATTGCACCAATCATTGCATTACCTTGCCATACTTTGCAGCCATTAACCATCTTCCTAGATCTCCATAAAGATAAATTATTAAAATAAAAATGGCACCCATTCAATAGTAATAAAATAGAACTAATGATCTCAACAAACAAATACAACAATCTAAATGTCAACTTTGCCACCATGCAGAAGAAAAATTCTAATCGAGTATGAGGACACAACTTATAGTAAGAGATGAAGGCTATTGATCATAAAGCATAAATCAGATCTAGATAACATTATAATAACCCATAAATAACATTGTAATCACTAGATTTGTTGAAGCATTGACCAAGTCCATGCAGACAAGGCAATCTGGCTAGGAAAGCAATTGGCACTTGGATGCACATAAAAAACCTCCAATGTGCTTTCCTATGTTGGTTAGTCTCTAATTGTCCCCTAATATGTGTTTGATCAATTAAATCATGTTAGATGAACACACATGTCTAGCTCGTTAAGGCCTTCATTTTTTAGGAAAAGAAAAAAATAATGAGAAGCAATCTTAATCTTAAAAATAAAGTACATGACTCACCCACCGACAAACAAGAACATCTTCAAAGATGACATGAAGGGATAAATGATTCCTTTGTCAATAAAATTCACCATTATAAATAATACAACTCCCATCATACTAGATATATATATAATTCTTAGTTTCCCTCATTGCAAACAAGGGTCGACCTCGATGTCCACTTCTTTGCTGATCAAAGTGTCATTTCATGTAAATAGTGGTGTTGTAAATGAGTTATTTGTCAAGTCTTCTTGAAAATTGGTTATGGATCATTTGTAGGGTGGTCATCTTTCAATTTGATATCATAATTTGGGACCAACATTGAATCAAGATGGAGGAATAGATAAGAGTGGTCAGTGTGGAATTGTTATGGGCCTCGATTCACAGTGAGAATGTTCCACCTCGATCCTCTTTTTGGATGTTCTCACTATGCAAGTATCAATCCCCGTTCGCCAAGGTGATAGGGAGTGCGGGAACCAAGATGTGTCCAAGAATGAAATCAAATGGAAGGAGAAGTGAAGGGCGGATGCCAAAGTTGGACTACAATGGGGTTTCAAACTAAAGGATGGTTACTTTCATTGCTCAATCGATATCATATATGCCCCAGAGAAATCCAAATCAAATCAGACAAGGATACAGTGGTTAGCCGAGAACAATGACCAAGATAGACAGAGAATAGGTAGCCCCCCACCTTTCAAACCATGCATAGAAGAAACTTGTGAAATTTCTAGCCCTACTAATCAATTGGATGATGAAGCTTAAAACCACTAATTCTTAACTCATAATAACTATAGACATGATCAGTCTAATCATTTTAACTTTAACCTTGATAACCTCTAACTCCCATAATCCCTAATCTATAACCTCTATATATACCAACCTCTATATTTCCTACACTTAAATTATATACCGCTAAACACAAAAAATGTTGGAACACTTAACAACTATCCCCTTATACTTATCCCAAAACCCTTATAATCCCTATAATCTCTAATCCCTTAAAATTAACACCTTATTGCTAACACTTATACCCTCTAAGCCATATAAACCTATAACCCCTCCATACGATCTTGAAATACTAAAACCTCTATAAACCCCAACCCTAACCCCTCTAACAACTAGCCCTTATAACCCTTAAATATTACAACCCATATATTCCCTTACCCATATAACCCCTAAACCTAATAACAATTTTAACCCCCAACCTCTACCACCCTTCACCCCATACCTCTATTTCATATATCACCTAATCTTTATAATCCATAACACCTAACTTCTTTAACACTTGAGACATGAACCCTTATCTCCGGTGTAACATGTCATGCATGGGCCTTGATCCACCACACGAGCCCTACATAAAAAATATTTTACATGTGAGCAAGATGTGGTATCAAATTTCAAAATTTTCCTTTAGGGCTCGTGGTATGCCATGTAGGGGGCCCCAATCCTTCACACAGATTCTACATGGATACATTTTTGCATGCAAGTGTGATAAAACCATTTTGAGAATTATAAAACCATAGATCATCTTGAGGCCTAGACCATGGTCTAAGATCAATAGCTAGGGGCTAAGGCCATACAATTGCCTCCAGGTCTCATGGGCCATGTTTAATGACCCAAACCATCTCATAGACCCTATATGGAGAATATTTAGTGTATGAGTGAGATATTCTCATCATTTTTTAGGATCGACACACCAAGTATGGTTCTTAGTTCTTTGGCCATGCATGGTCTAGGGTCAAAATCCAAGGTCTAAAACCATAAAGGGTTTAAGGCCATACCAATTTCCTAAGGGGCTTATGGGACACACATAGTTCCCTAGACCACCACACAAACCTTACATGTATATAATCTTCCTTCTCTGAGTGAGATATGGTGGTCATTTTGACGTTTGCACACTAATGATAGTTCTTAGTGCCCAAGCCTTGTATAGAGATTCTTTAAGCCTATAAGTGAGATATGGTGTCCATTTCGAGATTTTTAAGATCAAGGATGGTTCTTGTGGCCCAAGCCATAGTCCAAGGTGTACATTCTGGGTCTAAGGACATAATTATTTCTTTTAAGGTTCATAGGCCATCCAGGGTAACCTAAACTACCACACAAGGTTTGCATAATGAATATATATCCTACATGTGAGATATGGTTACCATTTTGAGAAGGGGTGCATTAGGGATGGTTCATGAGGCCCATGGAATTGTATAAGGCCAAATATAAGGTATTAGGCCATACCTTTTTTCTTTTGAAGCTCATGGTCCATATATAGGGCCCCAAACCACTAGGCATGGTCTCCATATGGAATATTTTTCCTACAAGTGGGATATGGTAGACATTTTGAAGTTTAGAACACCATGGATGGTTCTTGGTTCTCATGACATGTTTAGATTCTAAAATCCAAGTTGTTAGGATATAAAATTGTCCTTAAGCCACTGCACGAGCCCTACAAATCGAATCTTTGCCATGTGAGTGGATATGGTGTCCATTTCAATTTTTCCACACTAGTTATGGTTCTTAACGTCTATGCCATGGTATAGTGTTAAAATCTAGAGTCTTAGTCCATAATGTTTACCTCTAAGGATTATAAGCTATGTATAAGGCATTGGGCCATCTTATAGGCCATATGTAAGGAATCTTTGGCTTACAAGTAGTGTATGGTGGCCACTTTGATATTTGTAACAATGGGGATGGTTCTCATGGTTTTGGACATGGTTTATGGTCAAAAGGTAGGGTCTAAGGCCACACCAAATTGTCTATGGGAATCATAAACCATGCACAATGCTTTATATCTTCATTGTCCAACCAATTGTCTATGATATCAACAACGAATAGACCCTAACTTTTAATTCTTCTATTTTGACAATTTAATAACTTCGAAAAAATACAATTAATAATATACATAAAATCTTTATAAATACTTTACATTTACTACATAATTATTTAGAAAAATGGAATAATAACGTGTCATTAAAATTTATTAATAATATATGTCATCCACAAAAAATTACTAATAATATACATAATCCTTTAAAATATCTAATTTTACTTTTACATCATTTTAATATATAACTTTAATAATAGGGAAGTTATAAAGTGCAATTAATGTTTATTTTATTCCTATATATATATATATATATGATTGCAACTTTAATTTAAAATATAATTTTAGTTTTGTTTTTTAAGAGAAAAAATATGGAAAAACCTAAAAGGATGTTTCTCTATATGAATGACATTCCTAGTAAACTTGTTTAAAGTATGTTTCACTAAAAAAAAATTAAAATGAGTACACATAGAACTAACTAAATGCCCAATAACATTAACAAAAACCAATTGAATTAACCTATTAAACTAAATCATAAATTTAACTTTTCAATAAACTACTTTAAATAATATTTTTTATATTATTGCATTTCATTTATCAAAACCATAAACATCTTTCACATTTATATATACTTTTCGTATTCATAAATTTAATGAATACTTAATATCTCCACTTTGAATTATAAAATAGTGAAAAAATACAAAAATATTTCATTATTTTCATAATAAATATCTCTCACAAAAAGTTATTTTGAACATAACAACTTTATAAGCTTATATCTTACAAAGATAGAGTACATTAGAATGATGAGCTCTTTTAATGAAATTTGCCACCTCATTCCATGATAACATACCATAAACCTCTATACATCGTTCTATACGTACATTCATCCAATCAATATTATCTCCAATTGTTATGAACCAATGCCTTTGATAAAAATTCAATAAATAACATTTTGCTTCGAGGGGGAAACCTCCTTTTACAATACATTCAATGTACAAGACAAGATGAGATGATCCTAAGACTAGGTCTCCTTGGTATGTATATATAGGAGACAAAGGGTACAACTATAATGAAAAGGTAAAATGAAAGGTTCTAGATGACATACTAATATAACACTAGAAATGTAATAACTCGATATCTAGGGCTTAATAAGGGGTTTTATGCTTAACACATGGCTTTGTCTAGGGATTAACATGCCCCTCCCCTTCAAACAAGTGTTGTCCTCAACACTTGACTAACTGCAGGTGTTTCTGTATGAAAACTCATCTTCCCATATGGCCTCTTCCGTTGGTAGGTTCTTCCATTTGAAGAGGTACTTAGTATTTTCTCTATTTCGCAGCTGCTTAATCCTTGTTTCAAGGATTGTTTCTAGTTCTTGTATGATTTTCCTTTCAGTCATATCTGGTAAAATAGTTTGGACAAGGATCTTGTCATTGATTACCTTGTTTAAGAAATAAACATGGAAGATTGGATGTACACATGAAGATGGAGGCAACTCCAATTTGTAAGCCATACTTCCAATCCTTTGCAACACCTTATATGGGCCATAAAATTTGGATACTAATTTATTGTCCTTCTTTTGTTGCTTGAGGGACATCTGTTTATATGGTTATAGCCTAAAAAATACCCAATCCCCCACTTCAAATTTCCTTTCATTGTGATGTTGATCTGCTTGTTGTTTCATCCTATTTTGTGTTATAACCAAGTTGTCATTCAATAGTTTGAGAACCTCTTGTTGGTGTTGTATGTGTTCCTCCATTGCTTGAACCTTTGTAGTCCCTTTCAAGGGGGATGTGATGGATGGTGGATGATATCCATAAAGTGCCATAAATTGGGACATTTTTGATGAAATATGGAAGGATGTGTTGTACCACCATTCTACCAAGGGCAACCACTTGACCCATTGTGTTTGTTTATCAAAATCAAAGCAACAAATATATCCTTATAGACATTTATTCACAATCTTAGTTTTCCCATTGGATTGAGGATGGTAAGATGAGCTGTGAGCCAATTGAGTATCCAAACAAGAAAATAATTCAATCCAAAAATTTCCAGTGAAACTTGGATCTTTGTCGCTTACAAAAATCTTGGGGATTCCATGGAGATTTTGAATTGTTTCCATAAATGTTGCAGCTATTGTACTTGCTTTAAAAGGATGAGAAAGAGAGAAAAAATGGGCATACTTTGTCAGTTGATCCACTACTAGCATGATGGAATTCTTTCCTTTAGATTTGGCTAAACCTGTAATAAAACCCATTGAAACTTCTTCCCACGTTGACTTGGTATAGCTAATGGTTGTAGGAGACATGTTGTCTCGATTGTCTCTTCTTTATTTTGATGGTAGACGACACATTCAACCACAAAATTTTGAACATTAGTTTTAAGACCTTACCAGAAAAAATCCTTCTTGATCCTAGGACAAGTTTTCAAGAACCCTGAATGTCCTCCTATAGGAGGAGTGTGCAATTCCAAAAGAACCTTTTGTTTGAGTTGGGAATTCTTACATAAATATAAGCGATCTTGATACCATAGCAAATCATTATTCCACACAAATTTATCTAATTCACTAGGGTCCTCTTGTAGTTGTTGAATTATCTTGCATACCTCTTGATCTTGCTTCCATTATATCCTTGCTTCTTCCACCTAATCAGATCGTGGAATATAAATAACACATAGTAAACCCTATGTTTTTTCTTCTTTCCTTGAAAGTGCATTTGCCACAATATTATGTTTTCCTTTTTTGTAGATAATTTCAAAGCCATAACCTAGCATCTTTGTAACCTATTTTTGTTTCTCTTTTGAAGATAATCATTTCTCCAAGAAGTACTTCAAACTATCATGATTTGTTTCTACTTTGAAGTGGCTTCCTATTAGATAAGGGCATAATTTCTTAACTGCATGTAGTATGGCCAACATTTCTTTTTCACAAATGGGTTTGAGTAAGTTTTTTCTTTAAGTAGGTTGCTTTCAAAGGTAAGGGGCCTTCCTTCTTGCATTAAAATTGCACCAATGCCATGGCTTGAGGCATCACACTCCACAATAAAGGTTTTTGTGAAGTCAGGTATGTCCAGGACAAAAGTCGTACACATAACCTCCTTAAGTTTTCAAAAGCTTTGGTTGCTACTTGAGTCCAAGAAAATGTTTCATTATTTAATAATGTTGTTAGAGGTGTTGCTATTTGGCCATAGTTCTTGAAAAAATTGTGGTAATATCTTGTCAATCCTAAGAATACTCTAAGTTTCTTCAAGGTTTTGGAAATTGGCTATTCGCTCATAATTTTAATGTTGTTAGGGTCCACTTTGACACCTTCATGAGATACAATATGACCCAAATATTCCAATAGTTGTAATACTCTGTCAACATGTTGTACATGCTCTTCCCAATATTTGTTATGGATTAATATGTCATCAAAAAATACTAACACAAATTTTCTAAGGAAGAGTTTGAAAATAGAATTCATCAAACTTTGAAATGTTGAAGGTGTTGAGATTTGGGTACCTTGGAAAGTGGTCCCCTTGTGTTTGTGAGTCTCTAAACACAAAGGGGGAGACTATTACCCATATTACTTTTACTTTATGTTATAATTTCACGTTGACTTAGGAGTTTAAGTCAAAAGTAAAATATGTCACTTAAGTTATTAAAGTGACATTTAATTCACTTTGTGGGTGAATTAAAGGACATGAGGCAAACTAAGGAAACTTGGGAAAGTGGGTTTCCTAAGTGA
>ML798478.1:497729-508214 GCA_009831015.1 Picea engelmannii | reverse complement strand
TTACAATCCAAATTCAAGTCAAACCAAAATCTAAAATTTTGCAGCTAAAAGACTCAACAATGAAATGAGGAAACCATCAATAACCATGCTATCCACCGTAAAACCTGACCAAAATGACGGTGCTATTTTGGGAGTTAACACTAGTCATCCAATACTTCTTCTATCTATTTAACAAATGTATTTCCCTACATTAGATCCAATGGATATACCATCCAATAACCCTTCTTAAAAAATGACATCATTATCAAATTACCAATCAATCCATTACAATAATAGGTATGGATATTTGTCATCTACTATGTCAATGAACTCAAAGTAAGCATACATATTCACACAATCGAGATAAAATTCCATCTAGCCAATTTGACAATGGGGAAAATGTGTGATTGGTTCACCAACTACCACTAGATCGACAAGTGGACCCAATTTGGTCATCCCATGAGTTCCCATGATTACTTCAGTAGGATGTTAACATCCAACCYRAAGTTGAGCATAAMTTMTCACACTTCATATCATTGARTCAATKCATTTAAGATAAATTATTTTCCATACCTTGTTCACTGGACATGGTTTAAGGGCCTATCTTGTGCCTCTATTGGTGACTCAAAAATCGGCCCAAGGACCTCCCTTAACTTTGTTGTGGATTTATCATTGTCTATTATCTATAGAAAACTTTTAAAAAATTCTTTGACTTCATCTTCCACTATATATTCTAGTAGAATCATGCATTGGCTTAGTGGCCAAATTATGGAAGGTTTTCTATTTCTTGCATTCATAGTAACTATGTTTCTAGCATTCATAGTAACTATTTTTCTACAATCATGTGTATTATGTATTGTCTTTTGGTGGTACCCACATCAAGGGTGGTGAGGATATAAGTAATTCATTTCAATATACCCCACTTCATAGTAATTATAAAATCATGGTGGGAGATGATCCACTTAATTCCATAGAGCCCTATTACCCTAATTCTAATTATGTCCCCCATCCACTACCATGGTTGAATCCATTGCTTGGAAATTTATATGCTATATTATGTCTCTTCTAATTCCCCTTGGAGACTCTTTTAATGCCAAATCATTTGGCCTTTTACATTCCAAACATTTAATCTACCTAGACTGTTATTGGAGAAATATCACTAGTATGGTAACTTAGATCTCCCTAGGACCTGCCTATTGATCCTAGACATACAATGGGGATAGAATTCTAATGGTTTCCCTAGATGCCAACAAATTATTTTTCTTTCAACCAAGAATAATAGTAAGCATACCTTATGACCAATGATTTCCTCACATATTTGGCCGATGCACCTCCTGAGATCCAGCTCCAACTCCTATAATCTGCTTCCTACACACGAGAAGACAAACGACTATTGATCTACTTTCTCTCCTAATGTTACAAAAATCCAATTCACTAGATCTATCATGATCTATTTAACACGAGACTAGATCTAAGCATTTACAAATCAAATACCAACACATTTAGGGGAAACCAATGATCTAGTCATTAACATGTAGGAAAAACATCAAACATAATACCTTGGATGTGAAATCATTTCTCTTTTCTCCTTGCTCCTAATTCCTCCTCAGCTTCTTAATCTGACTAGGAAATTTGATTGTGGCCATTGTGACTGGAGATGCACCTCTATAATTGGACATCATAACTCTACAAAATATTCTTCCCCCTCTTTCTCAAGACTTTCCTTCTTTATATATTTCCTTGGAAGAGGCTTGGGAGAGCTTCTAGATCTTATGGAACCCACTGGAAACTCGAATTTTGTAATTTTCTAGCCCCATGCCACAAAGATACAAATGATCCCTCGCTTACCTCTTCATAACTTTGCAAATCTAGAAGGTTGCAAGGATCATCGCTTGTTGCATTATAAATGACCAACGACTATCATCGCATGTTTTCTCCTATATTCCACGTGAAGACCCTAAAAAAAGGTCCTAAATCCTGAGCAAGATATGTATTTTGAATTTCATCTTTTGCTGGATTCCCTTCTGGCATGTAGGGTGGAAATTAAGACTATAACATATACTACTAGCTATTCTACTTCCCACCAAATTGCATTACTCCAAGTGAAATATTTGCTATCTCCCCTTCATCATGTGTGATTCCAACTCATTTATAGTGGCATGTGTTACCATTTGTTGGCATTAATATGAGTACCCCGACTTCAACAAGTGTAATCATCCTTCGTTTAGGGTGGTGTGAGAAACTATCACCTAGAGTAGTGTGATCACCCTTCGTTTCAAAACATTGTGATCACACTAACTTGATTTGGTGTGAACTACCCTTCGAGTTAAACATTTCTGTTTCTCTTCATTTATATGTTATAATGTACCTTCATTTGAATAGGGTGAGTTACCTTTACTTGAATATGTGTAAGTGTCTTTGTTTAAACAAGTGCTCCATTGTTGTGATCTACCATTCTTTCAAAGTGTTACAACTTTTTTAGTGGAAAAAATTTGATTTCTTTCATTCATATGAGTGTGAGTAACATTCATTTTTTTGGTAAGGGAATGAATCAACCAAAAGGATACAAGTTGCTCATCCAAAAAGCTACAAACATAGTTGTTGAAAGGGTGTGAATGCCTTTAACCTCATGCTGTGATTATCCCTTCACATTAATAGGTTAAATTTGATATTCAAGGTAATTATTGTGACCAATTTATATTAATATTGATTAATGGTTGTGAGTGCATTGAAGTGGATAAGTAAAGGGTTGGCCCACTCTCACAAGGATAGTGATAGATTTAAAAAAAACACATCTCTCATATTGTCCCCCTGGGAGGCACCTACCAAATTGTTTTTGACCTCTAGTTCAGAGCCCCAATATCTCAATTAAAACCATTCATTTAAGGGAATGTATTTTATCTTCCCCTTCATCCCAAGGTGCCTTGGGTTTCCCTTTTGGTCCATTAAGAAAGACCCCTAATAAGTCCCAAACCCCCTCTCATAATCCCTTCTCACATAAGATACCCTTTGAAGGGTCAATCACACATGAAAATATTGAGTATGGGTCAATCACGAATCCCAACATCCAACTTATCATTTAGATTTTTTTTTTTAAACTTAAAGGAAGCGTGGCAATATCGACGATAGTTCGTCGTAAGGCAACAATTTTTTTTTGACCAAGCGCAACATTATCGACGAAAGTTCGTCACACTTTGCCACAGTTTTGCGTCACACATATAGCATCTGTGTCATAAATTTTGTCTCTGCCAAATGTTTGTGTTGCTATTGCAACAATTTTTTGTCACAACTTTCCACAGTTTTGTGTCGCACGTATGCCATCTGCGTCGTAATCTGTTGGTAAGTTTTTTAATTTGGCACGGTTGTTCGTCCCTATTGCGATGAAGTTTCTTTTGCTATTTACATGCTTTATAAGGTAAACCTGGAGGGCTAATTTCTTCATTGCTTCCACGAATAATTGGTTTATGGATATGGCGATGGAAAAAGTTCCACGAAAAATAGTCTTTGATTTCGTGGAAAGTGCGACGGATATGTGTGGCAATAGTAACGCAAAACCGTGGAAAATTTGGTCACATGTAGTAGTGATTTTGGGTCCAATAAATTTAAATCCAATAAGGTACTGGTCTGGTGGGGGTTATCTCAACCATATCTGGTCCCTCTCATCATCTCTCTCATAGCATCATGGTCTATCTTGGAAAACCCCATCCTTAGCAGTTATGCAACACTATCCATTTTATTTAATAACATAAAACACACACACACACACACACACACACACACACACACATATATTTACATTACCTTTTATAGTAAAAAGGTTCATTAGTTCCAATGCCCACACATATTTAGTTTGCCCATAGTCTATAGGAGAGTTATAGTTATATTTACAAGTTGGGGGGAACCTAGGTATTACAATCCCCTCCCCCTTAAAAGAACATCGTCCCTGATGTTCTGCCTGTCGATGTGTTATCTATGTATAGAAGTAAACAAAAATGGGTATGCATGTTTCATGGCATCCTCCATTTCCCATGTAGATTCATCTAGACCAAAGTGTTTCCACTGCACCTTGACATGTGCAATGGTTCTGTTCCTCAGTGGGATTTCCTTCCTGTATATTATGCATTGTGGCTCTGGAAGGAATTATCCCTTTGGTTCCACCTGAATAACGAAACATGGAAAAAATTATGTTCCTTCACTGTGGGAGGAAGGGTTAGTCTATATGCTATAGGTCCCACTCTATCTAGAATTTCAAAGGTTCCATAATATCGAGGTGCCATCTTGGCACATACTCCCATTCTCAAGGATTTTTTCCTGGGTCTAACTCGGAGATACACATGATCCCCTTCTTTGAACTCTCTAGGAGTCCTCTTTCTGTCTGAATAACTTTTCTGTCTATCCTGAGCTATTTTCAGATTTTGTTTTATCTGAATTACTTGTTGTTCCATTTCCTTTAGCATATCTAGTCCGGTTGTAATTCTGTCTACTAGGTTATTCCAGTTGATTGGAACATTGCATTGTCTACCATAGAGGGCCTCAAAAGGGCTCATCTTTAATGACTCTTGATATCCATTGTTATAAGCAAACTCTACCAGTGGTAGGTAGTCTTCCCACTTCTTGGGATGATGCATTACATGCATCCTTAACATGTCCTCTAACACTTGGTTTACCTTCTCTGTCTGTCCATCAGTTTGAGGGTGATAGGATGTACCGAATAACAATTTAGTTTCAAAACCAACAATTAGAGATTTCCAAAAGTTTGAAGTAAATTTTGTATCTCGGTCGGATATGATTTCTTCAGGCATGCCATGTAGTGTAAATATTTCCTTCATAAAAATACTGGCAATATCTATTGCCTTGCAAGTTGATTTGACGAGAAAAAAGTGAGTAGTCTTGCTCAGTTTGTCCATGACTACCATGATGACATCATTTTGTTTGGTTGATTTTGGTAACCCTATGATGAAATCCATCGAGATGGTTTCCCATTTCCATTCTGGGAGTGGTAGGGAATGCAACAACCCTACTAGATGTTGGTTCTATGCTTTAACTTGCTGACCCTCTAGATATTTAGCTAAGTAATTAGCTATGTCCTTTTTGTTATAGCAATATTTGCCTCACCCTATACAATCTTGCACAGAGGGCCTTTTCCATTTCCCTATGCAGAATTTTCATCCCTTTTTTCAAAGTCCATATCTAAAAAATAAATTTTTTCCACATGTACGCACCTTGCCTACTATACAACATGCATATACACAGGCTGCACCACTACAACCCGTGTACATTGGGATTTGTGCCCAAAAATGAAAAATGGTGTTGGGTTTCCATGTCACGACAGGAGATCTATGATCCTTAGCCTTCCATACACTGGAAACGTTTCGACTCAGCCCTTTAGTTCCGTTTGAAGGATATAAATGAGCCAATTCTGAGCTATGGAAAAGAGGAGAAACAATTCAACTTTGAGAGAAAAGTTACTCTAGATAAATTATTTACTTCATATTGAGTCTACATCCCTTTGTCCTTTAAGTCTGAGCACAGTGTTCATCCCCCAAGCTCTTCCCTTATTGATTGAGAACTTTATGGTCTCTCTTTTATGAGATTTCCTTTGGTGGAGGATTGAAGTGGTGGAGGCCCAGCTGGAAGGAAATTAGTTTCTCGGTTCCGAACTATGCCTACACAGAATTCTATAACTTTTTCACTTCTGTTGATCATATATTAATAGAAATACTCTTTTCCCGTCCAATTGATATCTTGCAAATATTTGAATTGTTATTCCATGGGTGTACTTTTTATGTATATTAATGGATTATTCTATTGAATGTGCTAACATCATATATTATCACCATATGCTTGCTTTGCTCGGTTGTTGAGGACTAATTACAGGTATATTGCTTTGGATCAAGTGCTCAACGGTGGAGTTCATCGAACGTCTGGAGGAGTTAGGCCTTTTATCTTGTCTTTCTGGCATATTTGTTTATATAGCATACTTGAGAATAGAGTTTATTTCTATATCCATTTCCGTCTGTTGTGGTTTACCCCTATCCATAAAGAGATTTTCCTCGTAACAAATTTGGCGACCATACTGGGGATTGAATCTTATTTCTTGGGGTTTGGAGTGTTTTTCTCCTTAGGTTTCTCTCGTTCCTGTTGCATTTCTTGTCGTATCATTGTTTGACAGCCTCTATTCACTCAAGGTCTGAGTTTTTCATCCTTCTTCCTTTCCTAGCTTTGTTTTTGAAACATATACACAGTTTTTTGCTTCACAATCGCGTATATACGCATGCTGTCCTTCTGCAAGCTACATACATATGCGATGTATCCCTGAAAAGTCGCGTACATCAGCCTTTTTTGCTTGTTTTCTAGGTTTGGTGGTTGTTGGCTAGGTTTTGTTGATTGTTGAGTCTTCTTGGGTCTTTGTAGTGGCTGTTAAGTGTCTGTGGGATGTCAGGAAATCTGTCTTTGGTTGAATTTCTGGGCGGAGTCTTTCTCATCATATTTTCATTTTGATTGTCCTTGTACATTGGGCTGGGTATTTTTCTTCTTGGTATCCTACTTGAGTTGTCTGTTTCTACACACAGTATAGTTTTTGTGTATTAAGTTGATGTTTAGTCCATGCATTTTCATTTTTCTTATATTGAAAATACAAAAATATTAGGCATTTTTCATTGCTTGGCATTTTGATCTTTTGAGTCTTTGTCATTAGCTTAGTGCATGTAAAGAAAGATTTCATTTTACTTCAGAACTGTAGAATTGAAATTGAAAATTGCATTGTTTTAAGAAGCATATCATTCATTCAAAATTGAAGTTAGGACTTTGCATTGTATTCATATTTACTTTACTTGCCGAGTCATAACATCATGAGTTTCACTACCATACCTTTTTGAGTAAGCACGACCACTAAAATTAACGCTATAATTTAAATTGATTAGTCACGATTTTATTTTCTAGGGTGCACAAACTAGCTTAGGATTTAGTGCCCTGGAATATGATTTTGTGAGTAAAATTCTCCAAGGCTATTAAATCAAAATATGTGTCTAACAAAGGGAGTGGAGAAATCCATTGTACAATCGGTAATATTAGGAGGATCTTCTTACACCGGAGTTAATCATGAGGTCACACGAGGTTGGTTGAAGGGATATCTCCCCGATACCTTCTTAGCATCAAGGATATTTTTGGGGATCTATTCATATCTGGGGATCTTGTTAGTGACCTTACCTCCATGAGAGGTAGTGCTTTCAAGGTTTCAGTCTTTGCTACCCTGCCCATACGGTGGACTTGACTTATGACTGATCGCTTGTGCATTGGTTGTACATTGGTTTCTTAATTGCTTGACTTAGGTGCCACATAGGTTAATGGCAGGGGTTATTCTGCAGGTACACTGGGTCAGATAAGGGTCAAACATCACACAACCTTTATGGAGGATTACGTCTCTGGGGGGATCTGACTGACTAGTTGTTAATCCCACGAGGGCCCTTATAAATGATTCTGTTACCTTTGATCCTTAGCAGGGAGTCTTAGGCCCCTCATGAGAAAGACATACCTTCTTTAGGGAGGGAGGCCTTTTTCAACCACTTTACCCTGTTTGTGTGCATACTGGTTGTTTGATTTTTGGTGTTCTCTTTGATTACTAGTTGGCCCTAAGATTTATTTTTTGTATATTGAGTCTTAAGTCATCGTGGAGTCGGACCAACCTCCCTGTCAGTCCCCTCGCTTGTTAAAGTTACCACCAGATTTCGAGTCTTTGCCTTCTAAAAGGCGTAGATTTATTAGATGTGGTGCACACACATCCACTATTCAGACTTGTGATTCTACAAGGATGACAACTGCACTGAGTCTTCATAACACTGGGAGCCCTTTGACTCCTACACCTACTATAGTTAATGGCACCCCTTCGACTCCTGCAACCACAATGGTTGTAGTGCCAGAGGCACCTATCATTACTATGGCCTATCCTATAGTGAATGATACATCTCTTTCCTCGAACCCATTTGGGTCTCTTGGTCACTCACCAAGCTATAATGTTCAGTCCATCCCTATGGCCTCTAGTCCTTTTTCCTATGGTATGCTGAATTTTACTTCACAGTTTTCAAAATCCATCCCAGTTGTTGGCCCTAATGCTAGCATTGGACTTGGGGGCACTACACCTCCTTATACTCCATTTTTGTTTGGTGGTTCTCAAATCCCTCAAATGACTCCTAATATGGGAGGCATTC
This sequence comes from Picea engelmannii, assembly GCA_009831015.1. Taxonomy (NCBI): domain Eukaryota; kingdom Viridiplantae; phylum Streptophyta; class Pinopsida; order Pinales; family Pinaceae; genus Picea; species Picea engelmannii. The sequence goes on along the minus strand of ML798478.1, from coordinate 500,028 downwards.
CCTCTTTTAACCCCGGGTCTAACCCTCTTGCTTCTGGGTGGAGCAACCAACTTGGATGACAAGATTTTTCTCAAGTTCCATCCTATACCCTTACCTCCTCAGTGATGATTCTGACCAACACATTTGGCATGAAGAATCCACCTCTATCCTCCGGATTCACACCCAAAGGAGGTTAGTTTCACACCTTGGGAAACCCCCAACCCGGAGCCACTCTGACTGGGGGAAATTTTTACAACCCCATCACAACATTCCTATTGGAATGATGCCAAACCAACCTCTTATGAATCAAACTGGAGTAGGGTATTACAATCCCAGATAGGGCCATGGTGCTTACCAAAACCCTAGATGGGTTGCAGTTCCTCAAGCACAATCTTTCCAAGGATCTTGGGGCCAAATGCTGCAACCCCGTATCCCTTTTATGGCCATGCTTAATCTGCCAGACTTGTCTAAGTTGATGAATGACCCTGTGTGTCATGACCCTACATTGCCCCCCATCCCCACCAAGATTCCTTTGGACATTCTGAAATTTGAAGGTAAGAATGGCGAGGATCCTAGTGATCACATTACTACCTTTCACCTATGGTGCTCCTCGAATTCCCATAATGACGATTCTATTTGGTTAATATTATTTCAACGCACCCTCATTGGGGTCACTGTGAAATGGTATATCAAGCTTGTTGGGTATGTGTTATATTCTTTGCATGTGTGTGTGTGGGCGCGTCAGGTTCGACAACTATGTCTAACGATTAAGGGATTAGGGTTTTGGTATCTATGAAATACCTAAAAACATTGTATATATTGTATGGTGAATGGTGAAATTCGACATAATGAATATAAGAAAGGTTTTCCCGGTTGAGGGTTTCTGGTATAAAATCTCTGTGTACTCTGTGTGCGAGCCATTGATTAATTTCTATCTTGCTTAAGAATCTATATGCATTAACTTACATGTGGTATCAGAGCTCATTTTTGGCTTCAGAGGGACGCCTTTGTTGTTGAGGGTTTGGATCAGTCTTGACAGATCAAGTTTATCTTGGGTCTGTGATAAACCTGGGTTTAGTAGGAGCTTTTGCAACAGAGATTCGAGTAAAGAAAGAGGAATGGCAAGCTCATCTAGAATCGAGATAGAGAAGTTCAACGGTAAAAACTTTGAGCTACGGAAGCTCAATATGGAGGACCTTCTTGTAGACAAAGAACAATGGATCGTTGTGGATCCTGGTACACAGCCTACTGGTACACCGTCTACTAGCACATAGGCCACTGGTACACAACCTACTAGTACACAAACTACTAGTACACTAGCTACTAGTATGTCGAAGGAAGATTGGGACAAGTTGGACAAAAGAGCAAGGAGTACTATTCGACTCTACCTGGTAGAGTCAATGTTGTTGAATGTCTCAGGAGAATCTACAACCAAGGAACTATGGGATAAGTTAGGGAATTTGTATCAATCAAAGTCCCTCGTAAACAAGTTGTTTCTTCGAAAGAAGTTGTATCATCTTAGGATGGAAGATGGAGATTTTGTGACAGAACATCTAAATGCCTTTAATACTATGATAAGTCAACTTGGATCTGTTAATATTACGATTGTAGAAGAAGATAAGTGTATTACTTTTCTATGTTCTTTTCCAGACTCTTGGGATAATCTGGTTGTAGCAATAGCTAGTACCACTCAATCTACATTGAAGTATGAGGATGTAGTTGCATCCTTGTTATCTGAAGAGATGAGGCGAAAAAGCATGGATGGTCACAACACAGATGCTTTATTTGTAAGAGGGCGTACCCAAGACAGGAACCCTGGTAAGCCTTCAGGATGGAGATCTAAATCTATAGGTAGATCTAAGTCTCCAGGAAAATCTTTGAGGAAATGCTGGAAGTGTGGTAAAACAGGGAATTATAAGAAAGATTGCAAGTCTAATAAGGTTGAAAAACCAAAGGGATCTGATAGTACCTCTTCCACAGAGGCAAAAACCTCCACTGAAGAGGGAGGTGATGTTTACCTAGCATCTACAAGTACACATGCAGACCATGATGTATGGTTGATCGACTTAGGTGCGTCATACCATATGACTCCTCATAGGGAGTGGTGGTTCTCTGAATATGAAAAATATGATGGTGGTGATGTATTCCTAGGAGATGACTTGACAAAAAAAATCTTAGGATGTGGAAGGGTTAAGTTGCTGCTAAACGATGGAAGGATTAGAACTCTCCCTGGGGTTCTACACATTCCAAAACTAGCCAGGAGCCTAATATCTGTAAGCAAGTTGGGTGATGCAGGAGTGAAAACTGTATTTGAAAAGAA
>ML798478.1:470474-491687 GCA_009831015.1 Picea engelmannii | reverse complement strand
AATCAGTTGGATGAGCAAAAGATAGGCTGTAGTGGCACTCTCAACTACAGAAGATGAATACATGGCATCCACTCATGCAAGCAAGGAAGCAGTATGGTTACAAAGTTTGTGTTCAGGTATTGGGTTGGTACAACAAGCAGTGAGATTAGATTGTGACAGTTAGAGTGCAATATTCCTGGTAAAGAACCCAGCTTATCATTTGAAGACAAAGCATATTGATGTTCAGTATCACTTTGTGAGAGACATGGTTGAGGATAAGAAGGTGTTGCTGGAAAAGGTTGACACTTTGAAGAATGTTGCAGATTCATTGACAAAGCCTGTGAGCACATAAACGTTCTCCTGGTGTAGAGTAACAATGGGCATTTCTACCCTGGATTGTTGACTATATAATCCCCTGGACCCCTGGACCCTTGGATGTAAAGAAAGAAACAAGTGGGAGAATGTTGGGTATGTGTTATATTCTTTGCATGTGTGTGTGTGGGCGCGTCAGGTTCGACAACTGTGTTTGACGATCCCTCACACTAGTGCTCTGTTTGTGCCATGTGTGCCAGGCGCTTTCCTATGGGGGTCCCAGGGGGGGGCAGGTATTCCCCCCCCTGGTTACGCGCAATGTTCGGCAACGGGCGGTAGCTCGGGGTAGTGCCCCCAAATTTGTTTTTGGGCGGTTTTTGCTATTTTTAGCGGATTTGTAAATTAATCCCAGATTAAGGGATTAGGGTTTTGGTATCTACAGAATACCTAAAAACATTGTATATATTGTATGGTGAATGGTGAAATTCGACATAATGAATATAAGAAAGGTTTTCCCGGCTGAGGGTTTTCGGTATAAAATCTCTGTGTACTCTGTGTATGAGCCATTGATTAATTTCTATCTTGCTTAAGAATCTATATGCATTGCTTTACTTCGTAGGTTTAAAACTTACAGAGCTACCTAGGGGGGCATACGAGACCTTTAGTCAGATGGTATTGGTCTTCCTTAACCACTTCCAATTTCCGTTTCATTACGAAGTTTGCCTAGAACTTCTGTCGACTTTACTCCAGGACACATCCAGTCATGTCTCGGATCATATCCAGGAATGGTGTAGATGGAAGAGGTTTATTAAGACCTCCATACCCCCAACCTTTCTTTTAGAATGGTTACTTAAGTCTTTGCAACCTCCTATCTCGAAGGATGTTGCTACATCTAGGGTTACCAGTGAGGAAGAAGTGATCTTCAAATACCAACAGTTAGATCTTATATACACTCAGTCTGGGATGTTATACCACATTCTTCTAGATGCACCGAGGTCAACCTATGACCCTAGAAAAAATCTAGAACCTTATGCCATTGGCATTGTAGCTCCACCAATGTAAAATCTACAGGCTCGGTGGCAAGCCATTTGAAATAGTTGTCTCTAAACCGGTTTGTAGGAGTGACAACTTCATTTGTGTCTTCCAATCCCACTCAGTCGGTGGATGTACATTCAGTGCAATCGTCGACCGACCCAAATGGTAACAAACAATCAGGCGACAATAAAAAGAAAGGACGTAATAATAATCGTAAGGGTGGGAAAAATAATAATAAACCCAAGGACAATGGTAATAATGAGAAGACAAATAATAACGCTGGAGAGGGCAAGAAAGAGAGACGTAAGGTGAAATTTCCCTGTAAGCTTTGTGCGAACGATCACCTTACTCATTTATGCCCCAAACTTGCGGAAGCTGCGAGGCTATTATCTCTACCGCCCACCGTGCTGACGAATCCTTTCCCACATAACCAACACATGGCCTCGAGCTCCTCAAACACCAAAAATGCGGCTAGTGGGAGTCAAAACCCATCTTCGCAAGACAATGATGGTTTGTGTATCAATATGGTTGATGCTAAAGTTCATGTAGTCACTCGATCTCGCGATTATAGTTCTTCACAGGCTATACCTGGTCTAGAATCTCCTCCTCCTCCTCCGGAGATGACTTTACAGATTGAAAAACCAGATCCACTACCTCGTATTCTGAAAGGAGTACTCAAGTGCTCTACCCACAATCCAAATGCTAGAGTCATGTAGAATTACTCTATTGTTGAGGACCTGTTTCAAACCCCTTGTGCGATGCCGAATTTGGAGGTACTCGAGACGTGTCCTTCATAGATGAATGCCTTTGTATCTGCGTTGGGAGCTCTAGAACCCAGTGGCTCGAAAGTTCTCAAGTTTGACGTCACATATGTGAAGGATAGCTTGCCTTACCATGTGGCATTCCAATTCCATGATGGGTACTCAAAGTATACTATCAAACGTGCGATTGTTGATGAAGGCGTTGCTACATGTGTGATGTCCCTGATCTATTGGAAAGCTCTGTGTTGGAACAAATGTTGGAAATTTCTCAACTCAGTGTCTTTCTCCAAAATTTATGTTAGTTACACCACTTAGTTTCAAAACTTTGTTGCTTGGCGTAAGCCTGTGTAACCATTAATACCTTGAGCCATTCGGCGCAACCTTTCTGCCGCAGTAAAAAATCTAAATCTATCGTCATTTTCGCCGAACTTTTCTACCGTTAAGATATCAAAGATTTAAAAAGTTTCCAAGGTCTCCCATTTTGTCCTACTTCACATTCCCTCATTGTGAAGAGTGTCAGTTATACAATCGAACTATAAATTTTTCTCTTTCCATATATTATTTTAAAATTATTTTATATAATTTTAAAATTAATATTTTATTAAATAAAGTTTGAAAAAATATATTTTACGCCAAGCCCTTTGCATTGTTGAGTCCACTATCCTTCACATCCTGATCTTCAAACTATCCACCGTAAGCTACATGCCAAGTCACAAGACACACACACAAGACTCCAAGGAGAGGTTTCACGTGGGGATCAAAGAAACGCACCATCTGTTCGAGTGTTAAGTTGCATGGAGGAAGAACTCACGAGGAGACCCTCAAGGGGTGTGCTACATGCCCAGAAATCACAAGAATAATATTATATGTAAAATTCGAGTTCTATTTCAGGGATTTGGCCGACGTAGGGTTTTAAATAACCACTTCTCCATTTCCTCGAAACCCGAAACCCCGAAATCGGGACTCCAGTCATACACATCATTCGCAGAAGTGGATTTGGATGCTGGAAAGTTCTCATCTATTGCTCGTTTTGGTAATCGATTGGACCTTCACTTCAAATTGGTCTGTGTATATTTCTTTATGGATAGAACTACTGTCAGGGAATAAATTCATGATCTAAATTACAATGATTGACATGTTCAATGCTAAGGATTGGAGTGTGGTTTTTAAAACGCTAATCTAGTGCAACAAGCCATTAGTTATGTCACAGTTCAAGTCACAAGTCGACACACAGGCCACAAGTCAAGCAAAGCCCAACGCAAACGTCGAGCACCATACCTTTCTACTCCTCATCGATAAGTTATATGAGCATTTGCATTTATAAAGCCTCTAGTCAAGCCTTAGGCTCAAGTCACAAAACAAACGACATGTCCAAGCCATGAGTTTATATACAAAGCACTAGGCCGCATGCAAGAAGGGAAATGTGAACTACTCAGAGGAGGGAACCATGCATTGGAGGGAAAAATAAATCTTGCACGTTTCAGGTTGTTTTAATCTACAAAGTTTGAAATGTCTCATGCCCAACAATTGATAGTAAAATCTAGCGCAACAAGCCATTAGTTATGCCATAGTTCAAGTCACAAGTCGGCACACAGGCCACAAGTCAAGCAAAGCCCAATGCAAACGTCGAGCACCATACCTTTCTACTCCTCATCGATAAGTTATATGAGCATTTTCATTTATAAATCCTTGAGTCAATCCTCAGGCTCAAGTCACAAATCAAACGACATTTCCAAGCCACGAGTTTATATACAAAGAACCAGACCACATACAAGAAGGGCTACGCTGAGAAATTAAACAGAGGAGGGAACCACGCATCGGAGGGCAAAATAAATCTTGCACGTTTCAGGTTGTTTTTAGCTGCAAGGTTTGAAATGTCTCATGCCCAACAATTGACAGCGAAATCGATTATTTGATGCCCAGGTTCCCAACAACCCTTTCAGCTACTAAATCGAACTAGCATCAAACACCAAATGCCAAGGAAGCCGTGAAATTCATAGTCAAGAAGTCACTCCAGATGTTGGTCGACTTCATAATTGTTGTTTAATTTAGAGGTCCACTGTGACAATTTCATGTTATACAAAAGAGGAAATTCTTCCATTGTCAAAGTTGCCTCAGGTTTATTTTCATCCAGCTGGGCAGAATTGACAACAACTATCAGAATTTGAAACATTTATTGGTAATCTCCTCAAAGGGACAAGGTTGTTTTCTGTCATTTTTGACGAATTAGAAAATTGTTTCCTGAAGTGGATGTTGTAATTGGCCTCAAAGTCCACCTTTATACCCTAGGGTATTGAAAGCAATGTAGATGAACAAATCAACAACAAGACAACTCAATACTTACCAAATCGGCTCCAGAACAGACAGAGATTTCCTAAAGATAAGGAACATGTGTCCCTTAATAGCCATCACTACAACTCATGCACATGAAGGAGGATCTAATTCATGTATTGCTATAAACAATTTGCTGAATTTAGGGATTATTTGTGCTTTTAACAAAAGTTGATTCGAATTACTATTGTGATTAGTTAAAGTTAGTTAATAATTAGTTCACTTTCAGTTAGGTATCCTATGATGAGGGTTCAACGTCCTTGAGACAGAGGAGTTATATAAAATGAGGATCCATAGAAAACATGGTGAGGGGAAAAACGCGAGAGTACTCCTGGGACTGTAATCTTTTGCTTTCATGTTTAACAAAAGAGTGCAGAGCCATTTTCAATCTATAGCAAAGATTCTTGTGATGTTGGTTACAGGGTTTGTCTATTTCCCAGTTTTCATGCTATTCCATTTGTTTTTTCTTCCTGATTTGTAACATGTGTTTGTAATGGAATTCATCCATTTGTTAGATGCTCTATTGTTGGACAGGTTATAGGTTGTTTCTTGTAGAGATATGAAGGTTCAAAAATCATCCTTGCTAGATGCTCTGTCCCAACCATCTCTTTCCACTGATTTATGCTTGGAATTCACTCATTGCTAAGTGCTCCTTGCATTTTGATATGTTTTCTCTCTATTCTGCTGCCATACTTTTATAAATCCTTCTCTCTATAATCAACTTCTATCTTGCCTCTGTTCCATAGATTTCCATTTCTGAAATACTCTTATTATTTTCTTGATCATTTGACTCCATGCCCAATGGACTACCTCCCAGTCTAACTCACCAACCCTAAAAACCTCAAAACTTTATGTTATCCACAGATCTGCCCACTATTAAGCTTATTGAATATCCTATTGTGACATATATTCAAGAGATCCCTCTAGGGTTGGAAGGGGCAGCTTCTAATCAAAAGTGGTTCGTGGTTATCTCGGAATTTACTTGCATGCAACCCAAGTCAAGTTCCGAGTGAGAACTTATTATTTCATTTAAAATGTGTTAAGGCTTGTCTCTATTATAGCCTAGAATCAACTCTTGCGACAACAATTTCTGGCGCCGTTGCCGAGGAAGGAGGACGAATTTATCTTCCCTAGGATACGACAATAGTTCAGATCTATCTCTTGATGATGAACAAGGGATAGGCATTCAATTGGTTGTGATCATTCACCTGGTGACTCCTTGGTTTGAAGACTCTACATGATTCACTGGTGACTCCACTGGTTTCAAAATGTTGAATTCGTTCGCTGCTCAGATTGCTGCAAGGTTTTCTCCTATGGACTTTACAAATGTTTATGGTTTTCCAAACACTATTCCAGACATTAAGGTTTGGGAATATCTCCTTCCTAAATTTGGAGAATATGCGGACGACAATCCCACTCAACACTTGTTTGAATTCCACAAGCTCATGGATGAATTAAATATACATCATGAAGATGTCCTCATGAAACTCTTTACGTTTTCATTGGAAAGATATGTTAGACTCTGGTATAAATCTTTACCCAATTCCAATATTCCTTCATTGAAATATTTTCACATCCTTTTTCATCAACATTGTAAATGAATATATTCTGCTGAAATACTTTTTGAAGATTGCTGTAATATACAATTCATAAGACAAAAAGATCAAACTAATATTCTTGAAGAGGAGGAAGGAATAACAAGAATTTCTCAAGTCGACGAAGATAATCAGTATGAAGAAGAGTTGGCTGATAAAGAAGATGGATATGATGACTCTTGTGATCATATTCAAGAAGATGAAATTCAACGTCATGGCCAACCTGCAGAAGAGAAGAAAACAATAGTTGCTCGATCCATAAATTACACAGACGACCTCCTCCTTTAACAGAAGAAGAGATATTCTCCTAAACAGTTATGTTGCAGCCCCTACTTCCAGAGATTTGTAGCATCCACACAGTCCTGAATATGTGAGTGAAACTTCTTTTATTATTAATGAAAATCTGATTTTAAATGATGACAGCCATGAAACTATACAGGAAGTCAGTGAACCTTTTTATGATGATGATTCCCTGCTAGGAGATCAACTTGTAGGCTCTGTTTTGTTTCATGAAAAATATGTGGCTGTCATGTTTAACAATCCTGAAGAATGTTTGGTGTTCGAGAATGATTTTGATGTGGAGGAGTATAAATTTGAGATAGAAATCATGCCAGAGAAAGGATCAGAGTTGCTCACGGTTGATACCCCGAGTATTTTTCTGATTGATAACACTTCAGATTTATCTACTGCACCCAGATATGATGTGTACATCGATGATTATAAGATCATTTCCTTGGAACAATTTTCTGTAGGTTTTTCATGGAAGAAGGATGGTCTTCAGCCATCTTCACGAGCATACCAAATCAAATGATTTTGAGCACAATGATGCAGAACAAAGAATCCTAGAGGAAATTTGTTATTTACCTCAGGACCATGCATTTTTTCATGATCCTTTTGCAGATCTTTTAGATTCATTTAATGGAGGAGTATGTTATGTCATGGATATTTTGTCATAGGAATCGAGGAAAATTTTGAACATTCATGATCAACAACATGTTAGATGGGAGTTGTCAGTTTCCTTTTTCAGCCCGCTCAAAGAAAGCATGAGCAAATTTCAAATAAGTAGACATTTATTGGATTAGCTTCATTGGCATTTTTGTCTCATTTGATTCAGTGGGAATTTTTCAATAATTAGAGTAGGTGATGTATATAAATAAGCTTGACTTTGAGCATTAGAGTACAACAATGGTTTTCAGTATGTTTCCAGTTCACTTTGGTTTTGTTTTAAAGCATTACGACTCCATAGACCAATGAATTTTAAGTGGTTTTTGTTTCGAAAAGACGTAAGTAAAGTGACAGGGTTCAAAGTTTGATAAGGATGATTGTAGGTTTCCCAATGGATGAAGGCACATCGTCTACTGTTCTTGGCGCTTTACAAGAAAGAATCATCCCTAGATGGAGCCTATGTTGGAACAAATGTTGGAAATTTCTCAACTCAGTGTCTTTCTCCAAAATTTATGTTAGTTACGCCACTTAGTTTCAGAACCTTGTCATCTAGCATAAGCCTATGTAACCATTAAGCCCTTGCGCCATTCGGCGCAACCTTTATGCCACAGTAAAAACTCTAAATCTATCGCCATTTTCGCCGAAATTTTCTACCGTCAAGATCTCAAAGCTTTAAAAAGTTTCCCAAGGTCTCCCATTTTGTCCTACTTCGCATTCCCTCATTGTGAAGAGTGTCAGTTATACAATCAAACTATAAATTTTTCTCTTTCCATATATTATTTTAAAATTAATATTTTATTTTAAAGTTTGAAAAAATATATTTTAAGCCCAGCCCTTTGCATTGTTGAGTCCACTATCCTTCATGTCTTGATCTTCAAATTATCCACCGTAAGATACATGCCAAGTCACAAGAAACACACACAAGACTCCAAGGAGAGGTTTCACTTGGGATAAATGGGCCCATTTCCGTTTTGGGTTTTAAAGAGTTTGGTCTAATTTGTAACGGTTTTCTCATAATCTCTCCCACAAAATCGTGTCTCTGGAAAGAAAAAATGGGATTGAACAGACTGTAACAAGAGCGACTTAGACCAACTATGGATTTAGATGGTAGTGGTAGGAGGTAAGCCCGAGCTAAAATGATGGAAATAGAACTAGGAACACACCAGGGTAACCATACCATAAGCAATGGGGGTTCCAGTCATGAAATTTGGGCGCTTCTGGTAATGAATGTTTAGAGTATAGAACAAAACCCAAGACTTTAGCTTGGAATGATGGATCTGTCGATTCAAACTGCCACTTCAAACAGAGTATAGGGTACGACCAAGTTTGAATCTCATCATATGTAATGGGCACTTTGATTTTCCAAGGTTAGGAGAGGATGCGACCCAACAATTAAAATACCAATCAAAGGATTTTAAGATCGAATCATGATCTATCAAGAAATGAATAAGCTTGTAGTTTTAATGCTAATATGTTCTTGATGTATTTACAAGGTACGCAAGATATGGCTTGTATTGCAGGAGCAACTCAAGACAAATGTTTTATTGACCTATGATAAGCTTCAAAACAAAACAACATTCATTCAAAGAGTTGTAAGAACATTGACCCTACATAAGGACCAAGCCTTGGATATAATAGCAATTTGATTTTTTAGTTTTAATGCTTCATTCATGCTTTCAATCATGAATGCAGCATGGAAACACAAGATAAAAATAAATAGGAACTATCAAAACATCCTTTTTACAACCGAATAGCCACCTTCAAATAACAATATTTACAAAAGGAGGTGCTGACAGCTACAAGAATTGTCATTTGTCACTTTAAAAGGAAAAAATTATGTAGAGCTGCCAACAATGGCGACTTACTAGGATAATCATTTATCTCTGCGTCATCGATGAGTTAATGTTAGGACTACTTAGAATGATTACAGATAAAAAATAGATGAAGGACATCAAGCATCCCAACAATCATTACACAGTCCAACTTCATATATCTTCCTGTTCAAATGAAATTCGGTGACAAATTTTAAAAAATGAGAGCAACGATGTTCAAGTCAATGGCTCCAATACTGTTGACAGAGCCACTACTGCCAGAAGGCATCCACAGCCTCGACAAGGATGTCACTTAACCCACTCTGACGCCCCTATCTTGTCCAATAAATTTCAGTTTCAAAATGAAGGATACTTATGACCAATATCAAAATTTATACCTGACAATTTTCTTGAACTTGACATTGCTTTGTTTCCAGCGGGCCTGTTTAGTACCCCAACGAAGTTGTCTTGGAATCATGCATGCAATTACCCGTTACCAACAGACCTGTTCAGTATCTCGACGGGTTTACAAACACTTCCCACAACTCTCGAGAAATTATTTACAATCTGTCATAAATTTAATGATATTTATAAGAGTGAGGTGATGCTAAAAATTTCAGTTTTCAGAACACTTGACATTTTCCAGCCTTTTATTTTTCGCTTGGTAACCTTTATTATGATCTGAAAATTAGTTTTCTGATGAAACTAATTTTTCGAGGATAGGAAGGCATACTTCAGTTGCTTTCTTTAAAAGCAGGGACAGCGTAAAACTATTTAAATATGGTCGTGTCTGCTCATAATTATAAAGTGAGACCAGGAAATCTGTTTCAAACAAAAAATTTCTTTATCTAGTCTGTGTTTTAGCAATTCACAGAATTGATGCTCTTGAGAGGACCTTAACAGTTTCTTCATAATGATGTATTCTGGTTCCCCTCCACAAACTAAAAGGTGACACAGACATAAGTTTAACCAGAAACAGCGAAAACAAACAAAAAAGAAAAGAACCAAAATCAGAAAATAAAAATAAATGAAAACAAAAAAATATGTACAAAAGGTGGGTCTGAAAACATCATGCAAAATATCTCTTGGGAGATTGAAAGAATGTAGAAAAATCCTCATTGATCTGAATGCATTCCTACTCGTGGTACCTTGGGTCAGGGTTGAATTTATAGTTCAAATTTATGTATCTCTTTACTTTCCATTTAAAATTTTCATAATAATACTGTTGCTTTGAAAATAAATATTCAACGAAAAGCATAGAGAAAAGGATCAAGCAGACTTCCCTAACAACAGTCATATTATGGTTCTCTTGGTGCGCCCACTTGTGTTCAAGACTGCATTATTACAAAGAGAAACAGTGAGAAATAAAACTAAAAGAAAACCTACTCCTAAACCTACTCTAACTACCGAACAAATCAAAATACTACGTGAAGTCATGCTTCCAATGTATCCATCGGAGTAACTCCAATCATGTAATAGAAACAACATCAAATATTACTAAAAAGAATGGTAGTATATCAAAAAATGACAGAAATATATCATACTTACCTTCATAATCATCATTTAAAAACAAAGCAAGCATGATCTTACCATTCCCTTGAAATTTCTTGATGTATGAATATTCCAACCATTCTGCAATCTTGTCGTGATAAGGGTCATAATGGCATGGATGAGTGTAAGTGATTTTGGAAAACTTGTCAAGATTATGGAGACCTGACATAACCATCAGCCAAGGCTGAAGTGCCCCATCCTCCTGACAATTCTCTAAGTGTTCAATAATTTCTTCACATGGAGGATAAAAAAAAATCATGGCATGCTTACTTCCAAGATATTTAGGTAGAAATAAGGCAAGAACAACTTTATCTTCATTATGAATATTTTTTATGTATGAATCTACAAGCCATTCTAAGATCCTGTCATAAAAATTAGGATGCAAACTATGACTTTGATGAAATGGATATATCAACGGGGAACACATCATAAGAGGATTCATGACATCAATTAGATCATTGATTTGAACACTTCCTTTTATGAGATTGATTGTTTCAAAATGTGAAGCATAAACATTAAAATTCGAGCTTATCAAAGAATGAATATGCAACGTAGAATGTTTGATCTCCATAAGAGAGAGTGAATTGTATTTTTCGAAAATAAACCGTATAAAATCATCTCGCAACATGTCTTTTTCCCATGTGAGTGATGAAAGTGAAAGAGCATCAAATCCGACTTTATAAATGTTATGTTTGGAATTAATTTCACCAAATCTTTGCATATCAAAAGGATATGATTGTGGTGGAAAAGAGTAGGAAGTTGTGGGTAAAGTATCGAGTCCACTAGAATCTAAGAAGAGATCAGGATATAAAGAGTAAAAGGAATAAAAAATAAGCACATGAAAATAATCTCTTGAGCTATGATATTTAACAATGGTATTCTCAAGACATTTCTCTTCACTTTATTTAAAACTTTCACTCTGTTTTGCTGATAAATTCTTCAACATAATATGATCATCTAGGTTTTCCTCCTGTATGATAGATAATTCAAAACTTTCATGAAAAACATCTGATATTTCATGTTGATAAGGTACGATTTGAGGATGAAAGTTTAAGGTTTTTCCTTCCAATTGCATATCTTCATCTCTAATCAGTTTCATAGGAGTGTTAGAATGTTTAAGATGATTTTCTTCATCTAAGTATTCTTCAATAACTGAATTTAAATATTGATTAGAGCATGATTTACAAGAATGAGGACATTCACCTTGAACCAGAAATGGATCTTCTTCCATGATGGTCGAAGACTGAAAATACAATGATTCAGAGGAAAAACCATTTTGGTTGTCAGTGAGAACCTTGTCGATAGATTCTACCCCCCTTGCTTGTTCAAAATTTTTGGATGGATTCTTCTCATGCTGTGAACAAAATTATTCTCTAAATTGAGTGATAGGATTTGTAACTGGTTCATCATTCACGATTGAATATGACTGGATGAAAGGGACGCAAACATCATAGAGGAGATTTAATACAAATGACATGTCATCGATATTAAATTTGTAGAGAACATGATGGATTCTTGTCGAAAAGTCTTCCGAAGATGAATCACCATTGATTATCAAAGTCTGAAATTCTTCACATAATTGCTTGTAATCATAGATTTCAAAAGCATCTAAAAATTCATCTACAAATTGAAACCAATAAAAAATGTGATATGCTGGAAAAGACTCAGACCAATGTTTAATCCGACCCCTAAAAGTAGAAGCAAACAATCTGCACAAAATTTTAAAATCAGAAATGGCATGTTTAATGCATTTGCACCAAAACTTGTTAAGGTGGTCTTTGGTAGATACATTTCCCCCACCATCAAAGGTGAGTTTGGACAAGCGAGAGACTGTCTTGTTAAGAACATCGGGTAATGAGAAGTGGAAAGCATGTTCCAACACAGTAATTTGGGGAGCCATGGGGAAATTAAATACATTCGAAATAAAGACTGCCTACAAGGCCAGCTTGTCAGTCGGCTCTCCTTCTAGCGCCATTTGTTGATGGGCGAAAATGACCGTCCGTCAACTAGAAGAACGAGTCCGGTCCGAGGTTGTCTAAATAACTCAAGCCGTTTGGTGTAACTCGTTCCGATGGGTTTAATGGCTCCATTAGCCAATCTAAAAGTCCTAAAAGAAACAAATAAAAGAAATGAAATAACTAACTAATTACCAATCACTATATATATATGTACATACATATAATGTAACTACTGTAGATTTATTTAAATGAAATCTTTACTTATATACATGATATACAAACTGCAAGTTTTAATCTAAACTTACGAAACTCAATGTGAAAAATAATTGCTTCGAAGAAGCAGATAAAGAAAGCACATAAAATATGTTTTCGTTTTTCCTTTATAAATCTAAACTAATAAGAAAAAATACTATGAAACATAAACTTATGGATAGTCAAAATCCAAACCATACATTCGAGTTTCAGTGATAAATAAATGACAAAAAAATGCAAATGAGCTAACCTGTTAGTGAGTTAATGATATGTATCCAAGCATCTGCATGATTAGATAACGTCCAACTACCACATCCAAGAGAGAAACCTGCAATGAACCGTAAGATTGTTCTGAATAAATGCAGAACAATGTGTTGGCAGTTGAGTTTTAATAACAGAATGAATGATACGAATAGGTGTTGTGATCTTATGATTGCAAGCAATTACATTAAGATAAATCTGATTGTAACAACGTTGCATTTAATCATTCAACTAAAACTTAAAGAGAAATCCTGTCATTTAAGCTGAATGGATGATCACACTGTTAATATCTGAAGCATCAAATATGAACGATATTTATAAAAGAATTATCCCAAAAAAACATAACAGATTGTGAAGTCTAAAGCTATCAAAAAAATATTAGTTTATCAGGATAAACAAAGTATAAATGAAAACACCATTTACAGGAAGCTAAAGCTAAAATGCAAATTGTTGTTCCATTCAAGTTCGTGAATTAATCATCTAGCCCCTTCAGCCCCAGGCTAAGACCATTTCTATTACAAAATACTGTGTATTTAAAGGGTTCAGGTAAACTAAGCATCCTATTTTCTAAGATAGGATCATATCTTCAAAAATATCTCATAGTTACAACAAAAAAACCACCCAATATCAAACTGTATCTTCAACATTATAAAAGTTTGTTTTGATTTACATAATAAGCCAAAAGAGGTGGAAAATCAACTAAGTCCAGCGATGCTTGATTTTATGAGATCACCACAAGATACGTCTTACCCTGAAAAAAAAAACCGAAATGAGCAAATCAGATATTTATTTAACTAACAATTTCTAAAATTTTATATGAGAATTGACTTGAATTCAAACCAATTTAAAAATAAAAATAAAAGCTAGTTAATATATATATATATATATATAATCTAATTTATTTTATTTTCAAATCAGAATCAAATAAAAAACAAAAAAAACTATTTACTATCTCTGCAATTTGACCAAGAGGCACCTGATAAATCCGAATCTATGATGGTGAAATTCGTTGATTTTTTTTTGTTTTTTAGTGATCATTTTATTTAAACTGCTTAATCCCCTTGTTTATAAAACTCAACTCTGAGTTACCCTATTTATTATTCTTTGGATTTTTCTTACTAGTTTGTTTGTCAACAATATCCCGAAATGGTTCAATAGTAGCAGCAAGAGGAACCTTCTCTTTGAATACATCCACTACCTCCTTTTTCAATTTCCTGGGTATGAAATTATATCGAGGCTTTTCTCGAAGGGTTTTGCATAGGAACAAATTTTAGTTTAGTGGATGCATGGTATTTGTGTGGATTTTTATGAATGAAGCATGGAAACGCAAGATACAAATAAATAGGAACAATCAAAACATCCTTTTTACAACCGAATAACCACCTTCAAATAGAAATATTTACAGAAGGAGGTGCTGGCAGCTACAAGAATTGTCATTTGTCACTTTAAAAGAAAAAAATTATGTAGGGTTGCCAACAAAACCCGAAAGCCCGAAATCGACACTTCAGTCATACACATCATTCACATAAGTGGATTTGGACGCTGGAAAGTTATCGTCTGTGGCTCATTTTGGTAATCGATTGGACCTTCACTTCAAATCGGTCTGTGTAGATTTATTTATGGATAGAACTACTGTCAAGGAAGAAATTTGGGATTTAAATTACAATGATTGACATATTCAATGCTAAGGATTGGAGTGTGTTTTGTAAAATGTTAATCTAGCGCAAAAAGCCATTAGTTTTGCCATAGTTCAAGTCACAAGTCGGCACACAAGCCACAAGTCAAGTAAATCCCAGTGCAAGCACCGAGCACCATACCTTTCTACTCATCATTGATAAGTTATATGAGCATTTGAATTTATAAAGCCTCCAGTCAAGCCTTAGGCTCAAGTCATGAATCAAACGACATGTCCAAGCCATGAGTTTATATACAAAGCACCAGGCCACATGCAAGAAGGGCTACGACGAAAAACTACGCAGAGGAGGGAACCACACATTGGAGGGAAAAATAAATCTTGCACGTTTTAGGTTATTTTCAGCTGCAAGGTTTGAAATGTCTCGCGCCCAGCAATTGACAGTAAAATTAGTTATTTGATGCCCAGGTTCCCAAAAACCCTTTCAGCTACCAAATCTAACTAGCATCAAACACCAAATGCCAAGGAAGCCATGCAATTCATAGTCAACAAGTCACTCCAGATGTTGGTCGACTTCATAATTGTTGTTTAATGTAGAGGTTCACTATGACAATTGCATGTTATATAGAAGATAAAATTATTCCACTGTCAAAGTTGCCTCAGGTTTATTTTCATGCAGTTGGGAAGAATCGACAACTATCAGAATTTGAAACATTTATTGGTAATCTCCTCAAAGGGACAAGCTTTTTGTCTGTCATTTTTGACGAATTAGAAAACTGTTTCATGAAGTGGATGTTGTAATCGGCCTCAAAGTCCACCTTTATACCCCAGGGTATTGAAAACAGAGTAGATGGACAAGTCAACAACAAGACAACTCAACACTTACCAACTCATCTCCAGATCAGACGGAGATTTCCTAAAGATAAGGAACATGTGTCCCTTAATAGCCATCACTACAACTCATGCGCATGGAGGAGGATCTAATGCATGTACTACTACAAACAGTTAGCTAGAATTTAGGGATTATTTGTGCTTTTAACAAAATTTGGTTCGAATTATTGTTGTGATTAGTTAAATTTAGTTAATAATTAGTTCAATTTCAGTTAGGTATCCTACGATGAGGATTCAACCTCCTTGAGACAAAGGAGTTATATAAAATGAGGATCCATAGCAAACAGGGTGAGGGGAAAAACACGGGAGTAGTACTCCTGGGACTGTAATATTTTTCTTTCATGTTTAATAAAAGAGTGCAGAGCCGTTTTCAATCTATAGCAAAGATTATTATGATGTTGGTTACAGTGTTTGTCTATTACTCAATTTTTATGCTATTCTATTCACTTTTTCTTCCTGATTTGTAACATGTGTTTGTAATGGAATTCATCTGTTTGTTAGATGCTCTATTGCTGGATAGGTTATAGGTTGTTTCTTGCAAATATCTTAAGGTTTAGAATTCATCCTTTCTAGATGATCTGTCCCAACCATCTCTTTCCACTGATTTATGTGTGGAATTCACTCATTGCTAATGCTCCTTGCATTTTGATATGTTTTCTCTCTATTCTGCTGCCATACTTTTATAAATCTTCTCTCTGTAATCAACTTCTATCTTTCCTCTGTTCCATAGATTTCCATTTCCGAAATACTCTTATTATTTTCTTGATCATTTGACTCTATTCCCAATGGACTACCTCCCGGTCCAACCCACCAACCCTAAAAACCTCAAAACTTTCTATTACCCACAGATCTGCCCACTGTTAAGCTTATTGAATATCCTATCGTGAAATATATTCGAGAGATCCCTCTCGGGTTGGAAGGGGCAACTTCTAATCAAAATTGGTTCGTGGTTATCTCGGAATTTACTTGCATGCAACCCAAGTCAAGTTCTGAGTGATAACTTATTATTTCATTTAAAATGTGCTAAGACTTGGCTCTATTACAGCTAGAACCAACTCTTGTGACAACACTCTTGACTCTCTGACTCTCTCTCAATCTCCGAACATGTTGACTGCTTTTGATAGTTGTTCCTTCCACCCTCACGGTATTGTTCCCGCCTTTCTGGTCCAGTTAGGTGGGAAGACGGTAGAGGTGGATGTAGAGGTAGTTTATGCACCTCTTGATTATAACTTGTAACTAGTACACAATTGGACCTATGCTATGACTATTGTTGTGTCTTCTGTTTTCCACACTCTTTGTTTTCCACTCGATGGGAAGATTGTGACGATAGACCAGTTGTCCTCTGTGTACACTAGTCCTAATGCATCTGTTTCACCATCAATCCCCATGGTCGACAATTCTCAACCGACAACTGAGAATATTGGTGTCAGAATGTATTCTTCCCTTATGGGTACTTTCGACTTCATGGCGTCGATTCACCATGTTTACGCCATGTCCAGTAGGCTCGTTTCGTTAGAGAGGTCTGTTCCTTTCCGCACTTCCTATTTTAACGATCCTTGGACCCTACCTTCCTCGACTTCATCTTGCGAAGGTCAGTCACATGTTGGAATGGCCATGCCACTATCGACAACAAAGATTGCGTATCAAGTTGTTCTTGACTCTTTCGTCGATCCCGATCATTTTACCTCGCCGAAAAATGAGTAGGATCTTGTTCTTAGACCCGTGTGCGCCACTTCATTGTCTTTTTCACATGACTGCCTCGATGAGACTTTTCCCTCAAATGAATCTATCATCGAAGCCATGAATGGTTCCAACAAACCTTGGGATGATATGCATCATTGCTCTTATTTTCTCCCAGAGCTTGAAAGAATCGAACAAGATGATTTTCGATCTACTTTGAGTGAGATAGTCAATCACGCCATAGTTCCACTTGATACACACAACATTTATGCCGAAGGAAATATGGCGAGTATCTATCCTACCGTCATGATCGATATCTCTCGTACCCCTGGCAAGATTGAAAACGTGCATATCAGTGAAGATTGTTCGCCAGAAGAAATACTAATCTACACCGAAGTCTTCAAGGAATTTTGAGATGTATTTGCTTGGTCATATGAAGAGATTCCATGAATCAACCCTCGTTTTGTCGAGCATGAGATTAGAACTTATCCGGATGCTAAACCTGTTCGACAACGTCTTAGAGCTGTCAATCCCCTGAAGGCCGCTGCTATTAAGGCAGAGGTAGAGAAACAACTTAATGTTGGTTTCATTTACCTGATTCTCTTGACTGAATGGGTATCCAATCTTGTTCCTATGAATAAGAAGCAAGGAACCATCCATGTATGCATGGAATTTCGTGACCTGAACAAACCCTGTCCTAAAGACAACTTCCCGACACCTTTCATCGATCATATTCTTGACAAGTGTGCAGGAAGTGAAGTGTTTTATTTCATGGATGAATTTTCAGGGTATAACCAAATTCAAATTTTACCTGATTATCAACAAAAGATGGAATTTATTTGTCCTTGGGGTAATTTTTCATACCGGAAAAATGTCGGAGCAACCTTCCAATGTGCTATGACCTTCACATTCCACGATCTTAAGAATATAGTCAAAGCTTACCTTGACGAACTTGCTGCTCACTCTCATAAGAGAGTTGCTCACTCTGATAAGAGAGAGGATCACTCTATGCACCTTCGACTTGTTTTTGAAAGATGTTGTTACTATAGAATCCAGTTCAACCCTCATAAGTGCATCTTTTGCGTTAGGTTTGGTCATCTTTTGGGATTTCTAGTTGCTGAGACCGAGATCATGGTAGATCCGTTAAAGTTTGAGACAATACTTCGATTGCCTCCCCTACGCACTATTCAATAACTTCAAGGTTTACAGAGGAAAGCTAAATTTTTACGTCAGTTTATAGTAAACTATCCTAATATCACTAACGGTTTCATGCGTCTTTTGAATAAGGGCACCCCTTTTATCTGGGATGAGTGAGCCCAGGAGTCCTTCAATGATTTGAAGAAAGCCTTGGTATTAGATCCTTTGCTGAAGTCTCTTGACTTTAGTAGGGATTACTTGCTTTGTATCTCCACGTCTGAGGAGACGATTGGTATGGTTTTTTTTAGGAGGATAATGAGCTCTGCGAGCACGTCATCTACTATCTTAGTCGAAACTTAGTCGGTCATGAGCTTAATTATTCTCATGTTGAAAAGATAGCTTTAGTTGTCATTCACACAGTCCAATGTTTACGCCATTATATATTTCTTTGCAAGACTACTGTGGTGGTCGATGTTAATCCATTTCAATACGTCCTTACCATGCGTATCATAGGGGGGAAATGTAATAAATGGAATGTCATTTTACAAGAATTTGATCTCGATTTCACTTTTGTGAAATCCAAGAAATCACTAGTCTTCCCGGAGTTAATATCTGACTTTCCACGATTAGATGAGGATGTTATCCATGTTGATTTGTTTGTGGACAAACACTTTTTCCTTTTCTCGTCATCCAACCCCTGGTATGGAGACATCGTTCTCTATCTTCAAAACTTGAAGTTTCCTTAGCATCTCTCGCGAGATGACCGACAATGTGTGCGATACCAAGCTAAGAATTACACAATCGTCGGTGACACTTCGTATTGACGAGGAATAGACACTATCCTATGTCGGTGTTTAACTCATGAGGAAGCCAAATCATTCCTAAACGATTTCCACCATGGGGCTTTTGGTGGTTACCTATTCGGGCTTGTGACAACCCAGAAAATTTTGTGAGCTGGTTATTTCTGGACATCCATCTTTAAATATTGTGTTGAAGTGGTTAAGAAGTGTCACCCCTACTAGGTGTTCACTCAGAAAATGTGCTCGCATCTAGCCCCTCTTCATCTAGTCATTACTGTCGGTCCCTTCATCAAGTGGGGGGTGGACTTAGTGGATTGCAACCCAACTTCAGCTGGGGGGAATCAACACATTATCGTTGCCTTTGACTACTTTACTAAGTGGGTCGAGGCCATGCCTATAGTTAAATTCGATGGGAATACTGTCGCCTTCTTCATTTTCAATCAAATTATCACCTGGTTCGGTATCTCGAGTGAGATTTTCACTGATCATGGAAGTCACTTTCAGAACGAAATGATGGAAGAGCTAGCGTCTATGTTGGGGTTTAAACATGGTCATTCTTCCCCTTATTACCCCCAGGAAAATGGACAAGTAGAGGCTGTCAACAAGTCTCTCAAGACCATTTTGTAGAAAATTGTCAGCCAGAGTAAATATGACTGGAACATTATGCTATATCCCGCACTCTGGGCATACCGAACCTCAGTCAAGACTACCACCGGTTTTTCCCCTTTCCATTTAGTACACGGTGTGGAGTCGATATTACTTATTGAATGTGAAATCCCATCTCTCAAGTTGGCAGTCGCGCTCCTACCTGACACTTCCATTCTTGAGTGTCGCCTTGTACACCTAGAGAGTCTTGACGAACAACATCGAGATGCCTCTACGACTATCGAGGTGAACAAAAGATGTGTCAAGGTATATCAATATAAGTCTGTCTGTCCTCGGTTGTACACTGAGGGTGACTTGGTTCTCTTATATGATCAAGCCAAAGAACCACTGGGGGAAAGAAAGTTTAAACCCATGTGGCATGATCCTTATATCGTGCAACGTGTCTTAGAAAATGGAGCCTTTGAGTTAGAAGATTATGAAGGGAATATGTTGGCTGAGCCCAGGAATGGGCTCTACTTGAAAATATATTACGCTTGAGCCCCAATATTGGGCGGAACTCTTTGTATACTAATGTAATTTAGTGGATATATCTTTTCCTTTTCTTTTTCATCTTCAACTTGCTTATCGAGTTTTCCCTTGGTTGGCAGATGTCAACGGAGTCTTCGGTCTACTTAGGATTCGTAGACGGAGCCAGTCGTCAGACACAGAACTTGGCTTTCATCACTTGGGTGGTTTACTCACCTGAGGGTCTACTGGTGTCTTCAGGTAGCGTATTCCTAGGGCCATCCATGAATAATGTGGCCGAATATAGTGTTGTTATAGAAATTTTGCGTGATTCTATCTCACATGGTATTCACTCTTTAGAGGTTCGCCTGGATTCCCATTTAGTAGTGTGTCAGTTGAATGACAGTTACCACATGCGTGATCCTACTTTATGTAAATGTGTTGAACCTACAAAGAATAGATCTAGTTAAACAATAATACACACATTTGCAGAGAGGATTTGAGAAAGAAGAAGGAGAGAAAGAATGAAAGAATTCTCATTAACCATTGTGAAATGAATAATTTACACATGATATACTCTATATAGATCAATGAGTGCACACTGGAGGAGAACCAATGTGCCATAGTGGTGGTATAGAGTGATCTGGACACACACCAATAGTTACAAGAGTGAACTGCCACCTAGTCTAGTCTCTCAGGTAGTTACAGGAGTGAATTTCCACCTAATTGAGTTAACTAGTCAACTAGTCTTCAGTTAACTAACTGAATAGAGAGTAGCGAGGATTTAACTCAGGGAATCAAGGCTAATGCGCTATTTTGGTGATGATCCCAAGGCAAGGTCTAATTATCATGGTGATGATCCCAAGGCAAGGTCTAATTAGCATGGTGATGATCCCAATGTTTCATGGTGATAAAACCAATGCAACATCTAAACTCAACTCAACTAGTCAAACTAAAGTGTCAACTAAAAGAGAATATTCTCCCCTAAAATATAAAAGACTAGATAATGACTAATTATGACTAATAAACAAGGAAAAACCTTAGGAAAAAGAAATCCTAGGTGTGAGTGAAGTAACTCCAACACCCCCCCCTGAACATCACTATGGTGAAAATAAAGAATGGGTCCTGGCAACGAGGCCATGTTAGGTACCCAAATACAAAAGATACACTG
>ML798478.1:444686-470455 GCA_009831015.1 Picea engelmannii | reverse complement strand
GGAGAAATAAGAACTACAATTTCTAGGCAACTGTGTCCTTCACTCCAAGACAACTTCGTAGAGAATGGAACTTCTGCTTAGTGAAGGTCTTGGTGAAGATGTCTACCGTCTGTTCTGCTGAAGGACAAAACTATAAGTTTATGATCCCCTCCTATACTAAGTCCTGAATGTAGTGCATGTGGATCTCGATGTGCTTCATCCACTGCCTCTGAACTGGATCTCTACAGAACTTTAGAGTGCTCTGGATGTCACACTAGATGACGATCGATCGATGAAACTAAATGCCCAACTCAATGAGAAAATGTTGTAGACACGTAGCCTAAATGGTTATGTTAACTACCCCTCTGTACTTTACCTCGGCTGAAGATAGAGCAATGGCATCTTGCTTCTTGCTAGACCAACAGATAGGCCCAAAACCAATACTTAGTGAGTAACCAGATGTGGACTTGTGATCAGTGCTATCGCCATCCCAGTCGAATTCAATAAACCCAATGAGATCTAATGTAGAGTCTGATGCATAATGAATCCCAAAGGTGATGGTGCCTTGTATGTATTGAAGGATACACTTTGCAACTTTCCAATGTAGCTCATGCTTCTCCTGCATGAACCTGGAAACTATGCCAACTGCATATTAGATATTTGGTCTGGAGTGTGTGAGATACAACAAGCTCCCCACTAGCTGTCTGTACAGTGTGTTTTCAACTAGTGGAGTCTCCCTGCCATCCTTAAGTTTGACTCCTGATAGGAAAGGAGTTGGAGTAGACTTGTAGTCTGTCATATGAAATCTCTCAAGGAGATCTTGTGCATACTTGGCCTGAGACAATTTGATGCCTCATGCGTCCTGACTGATCTCGAGTCTAAGGAAGAAGTGTAGTGGACCCATGTCCATCATAAAAAAACTGTCATGTAGAATCCTCTTTACTGGAACAATTGCTGAAGTTGAGCACCTGGTGATCAACAAATCATTGACATACAGAACTAAAAGTAGAAGTGAATCAGTCGTCCTGATCATGTAGACATTCGAGTCTGATTTACAATGTACATAGTTCTGTGACAACAGGTAGGAATCCATCTTGGCATACCATGTCCTCGGAGCCTGCTTGAGGCCATAAAGTGACTTCTTCAGTCGACAGACCAAAGATGAGTCCTGCATAAATTTCTGGGGCTGCTCCATGTAGATCTCCTCAGAGAGATCACCATGAAAAAATGCATTCTCCATGTCCATCTAATGGACTTCCCATCCTTTGGCTGCCGCAATGGCAAGTGCCAATCGTATGGAATACATCTTCGCTACTGGAGATAAGGTCTCATCATAGTCAATACCATGAACCTGCTAGAAGCCTTTGGCGACAAGCTTGGATTTGTATCTGCTGATCTATCCATCTGCTCTACTCTTGGTCCTGTAGACCCATATTCATCTAAAAATTTTCCTCCCAGAAGGAAGGGGAACCATATCCCAAGTCTGGTTCTTGAGGAGGGAGTTGTACTCCTCTTGCATGGAGGATTCCCAAAAGGGATTTCCAATAGCCTCGCCATAAGACTGTGGATCTGAAGACCGAACCAAGAAAATATGCTTGGAGGGAAATGGTTCAGTGGTAGTGAGTGCAACAAGAGGCTCCTCAAAATCAGATTGAATCCTCCTAGTATCAGTTGGATCACCAACGAGATCCCTTGCATCCTGAAGAGTAGTCTGTGCCCACTTGGGCCTCTGCTTTGGCTCTACAACTGCATCTGGATGATCTAACTTTGTATATGACTGTATTGACTCTGAATCTGAATCATCTGAGTCCTGTAAATCAGAACTCTCATCTGAAGAAGAGTTGGCATGTGCATGCTCATCATCTCGGACAGGTGGAAGAGTGAAGGTGTCTGCATGCGGTTGCTGAGGTACATGCAAGACACTTTCCTTGAATTGGACACTACGCTCAATGATGAGCCGGTCTAAGGAAAGATCAATGAGCTGATATCCCTTCACACCGTTGGGGTAGCCAACAAAAATGCACTCAATGCTCTATAGATCAAGTGCCTTCCTCTTTTCAGAGGGAATCCTGGCCCATGCACGTGAAACGAAAATGTGAAAGTGGGTCACTTATGATTTGAGGCCACTCCAAGCCTCATAGGGGGTCTTGTCCTTCATAGATCTATGGGGAGATCTATTTTGGATGTATGTTTCACAATTAATTTCTTCGGCCCATAGTCTTTGTGGTAGTGACTTTGCATGCAGCATGCAAGATGCCATCTCCTTTAGAGATTTGTTTTTCCGCTCAACAAATCTGTTTTGCTGCGGAGTATAGGGAACTGTGTCCTGCAACTGAATCACTGCCTCGTGGAAAATATTATGGATATCATGATTTACATACTCTCCCTCGTTATCGGTTCGGAGGACTTTTATATTATTTCTGGACCGTGTCTCAACCAGGGCTTTGAAATCTTTGAGGTGTTGAAAGACCTCAGATTTTTTCCTGAGAAAGTAGATCCATGTAAAACGTGAGAAATCGTAAAAAAAAATGAGAACAAACCTTGCTTTGCTGATCAATATATGTGGAAAAGGACCCATGAGGTCATTGTGGATCATATCTAAAGGTGCAGAGGCTCTCTGAGACTTTCCCTTGTCGAATTTCTCTTGAGGGTGTTTCCCGAGAACACATCCCTCACACACTCCCTTGGAGAAATGGATGTGATCTGGTAGACCATCAACCAATCTGTGATTGCTAAGCTGTTGCATGTATCTAAAATTTAAATGTCCAAACCTTTCGTGCCATATCCTACTACTTTCATCAACATGAGTAAGCAGTAAAGAAGAATTAGATTCAATGAATTCATAAAAAGTAGACAGTATAGACTATTGATTTACCTCACCAGTAGCAACCCTAGAGTTGGTTTGCATGTCGTATATGTCCATGGAATTTGGTGTGAATATGAATTTATTTTCGGTGCCAGAATTCGTCATCTGATACATGGAGAGAAGGTTGAAAAAAAGATTGGTAATGTGCAATACATTCTCGAAGCTTCCGTTGGTGAACTCAATCCTTCCTTTTCTGGTGACTTCGAAAGAAGAGTTGTCCCCCATCAGAATAGGAGGACCTTTACATGCATCCAAAGAAGAATATACTTCTTTTGAGGCAGCCATGTGATTGATTCTCATGAATATATGATCCAAGTATCAAGAGAGGAGTTGATGGCAATCAAGGCATGGCTAGAATTTCCTTTCTTGGAATTTAGGTCTTCTGGCTTCTTCTTCTTGGCACCCTCGGGGATGCAATCTCCAAGGTTGTTTTGCTAAAGTATTTGAAACATCAGATCTATTTTCTTTTGCATGCATGCGGATTTCGAATGGAATCCTTTGTGACAGTATGTGCATTTCTCCCCTTTTCTTCCCTTTTCCCTTTTGGATCCAGAGGCATCGGTGAAGGGTTTTGAGTACCCTTCCTTCTTCGAATGTGCATGAGATTTTTGTTTATCTTTATCTTTAGATTTTGGATATTTGTGGCTGCCATCATGAACAGTGACTGCATGTGCCCTTGGGCCTTTGATTGTTCCATGTTGATGAGCTTGGTTTTCTCTTGTGTCAGGGATTCAATAAAGTCCTCAAGAGAAGGCATCTTCCAGGTGTCTTTGGAGGCAAATCTGACAGAATGGAATGTGGATACAAATACAGATAATTTAGGACCAATATTGGAGAGAATGGTGAGAACCATTTGTTTCTCCTCCTTTGATTTATCAACTCCACAAGCTTTGATTTGGGACAGTAAATCCTTGAATTTTGTAAAGAAATCTTGGATATTCTCGAATCTTTTTGGATCCAATGTGAGCAGCTCCACCTCCAGCATGTGTCCCCTCATATCATATTGTTTTCCAAATATCCCTTCCAAGGTGTTCTAGGCTTCATTGGGAGTCTTACAGGAAGATATATGAAAAAGGAGATCGGGAGAAATAAGACTGCAAATTGTTCTGAGTGCCTCATCCATGCGATTTAAATACTTGGATTTTTCTATGGTTGATGTCAGTTCTGTATCTGTATTCAAGGTTAACATGTACAACCCTCTGGTTCATAGATGTATGGCTATTTTATCCTTCCATGCAAAATAGTTGTAAGGTGTAAGAATGAATTCTTTTTGGAAATCCATCTTTCCGCTGTCTTCAATCTTTTGTACCTGCAAAAAATTTTGGCGTAGGTTTTTCTTTGCAGTCTGTCAGCTCTGATACCATGTAAATGTGTTGAAACTTCACAAAATAGATCTAGCTAAACAATAATATACACATTTGCAGAGAGAATTTGAGAAAGAATAAGAAGGAGAGAAATAATGAAATAATTCTCATTAACCATTGTGAAAATGAATAATTTACACATAATATACTCTGTATAGCTCAATGAGTGCGCACTGGAGGAGAACCAATGCTCCATAGTGTTGGTCTAGAGTGATCTAGACACACACCAGTAGTTACGGGAGTGAAATGCCACCTATTCTAGTCTCTCAGACAGTTGCGGGAGTGAACTGCCACCTAGTTGAGTTAACAGACTGAACAAAGAGTAGTGAGGAGTTAACTCAGGGAATCAAGGCTAATGCGGCAGTTTGGTGATGATCCCAAGGCAAGGTCGAATTAGCATGGTGATGATACCAATGTTGCATGGTGATAAAACCAATGCAACATCTAAACTCAACTCAACTAGTCAAACTAAAGTGTCAACTGAAAGAGAATATTCTCAAGGTGGAATATTATCCCCTAAAATATAGGAGACTGGATAATGACTAATTATGACTAATAAACAAGGAAAAACCTTAGGAAAAATAAATTCTAGGTGTGTGTGAAGTAACTCCAACACTTTACTCCAACGATTCCTACAGGTACATCTTTTAGAACGACAATTTGATTTTATTACTTACTATCACATACTTAGGAGTTCTAATTATGTATTTGATGCTTATGCTAATTTCGTTTTATATTGGGATTTTTCACATAACTAAAGAAAATAAAACCATCTCATCAATGTACACAGTGTAATATAAGTAAATCCGAAGATCCCTGTTTTATATATATTTCAAAAAATATGATGTTTATAGTACAAAATTGGGGCTAACACCCTCAATACACATATACAACCGATAATATCAGATCCATGAAATCTACACCTGTGGCGATAGATGTTTTTCATGATAAAAAACTACGACGTTTACAAGATGCCGAAAGAGTCGTACCCAAGATCTGGGCACACCTACCACTTGTTGTTGCATGGCTTCCGACAGATCCTCTACCTGAACCATCAGAATCCTATGAGTCAAACGAGATAGGTTTCCCTCCACTTTTTGAAGGACTTTCTCTGCATCTCCTCCCACCACCTCATCTCCCCGGTGCCTCCGACGATGTCAGGGAAGCCCATCCGGCCGTCACGAACCCACATCTGCGTCACACAAGTGTCTAGTTAGTACTTAAGCATCATAAAAAAATATTTTTGTTTCACTATACAAAAATACAAAAAATGAAATATTTAAAAACATTTGACATACCTATGTCCTCGTAGGCCATCCCTAGTGACAGTGGAATTTCAGGGTCCCCTTTGAAGTTGATCCATGCATAGGGGTAGTCATCCAGAACAATGACCTGTCGCCTCCACCAGTAGAATAAATCCTCATTGTAGGGTGTGGGCACCCTACCTCCCCCCTGCTGTCTCATTACCTCGGTCCATCGCGCTATCGCTGGATCACGAGGTCCTCTCGGAAGAATACCAACTCTAAGTCCCAAACCTAGAACCCACTCGAAGAAAAAGCTGGATAAGATAGAGGCAAACCTGAAGTTCCTCTTGCTACCATGTTTGCACTCTGTCAAATAGATCTTCATATTATTCAATAGTGAGGTACACCAATCATATACAGTGGGTCTCAAGCACTCTACAACATAGAGCATGAGCGACCTCAATGCATGGTGCAATGAAGTCGATCCTATGATCTTGGTCAACACGAGGACAACAATATTGAGGTTGAGATTGTTTATCGCTCGAATGGGGAGTTGACTCCCGATCTTCAGGGTCCCTGCTACATAGTGAGCATCTATGTACTCCTCTATCTTCATACCGCTCCCAGATCCCCAAGATTTGAGGTTCACCACCTCTCTCCAGTGTGATAACCCATTCAAAAAGTATATATCCTCAACTTTAATCCTCAATGGTTTCCCATTGAGGTTGAAGCTCTCACTGTTAGGATCCCAGTAATACAAAAGCATCTCAAGCAACCTCACCTGGGTCCTCACCCTTTAAGTACCCAAAATTTATATACGCCACATATTTTCAAGGCCATTTGGGCCTCGAATCTCTGTCCACAACAACATCTACCTCCTCGTGCTCCCTTTCCCTCCATTCTAGCAACATCCTGCCAGAGAAAATTCAATTTTTGAGTTGGCAACCATAGAAAACATTGATTATGGACTTGTACATGGGCTTCTGCATTTACATTCACGTATAGGGCTAAGTACACACAATGTGTATTTTACACAGTCGTGTATAACCTCACGTATACGCGGCTCGATGAATGATAGCCCGCGTACACCGATTTACTCAATTTGCGCCCTAATTTACTCAAAATTTGAAACCTAATTTAAAAATTTAATCCACTAAAAAGGAAGAGGAGGGGAAGAGGAATTACCTAGTCTAGACGGTTTTTTATTTCTTCGCCTGACGCTCCCACAATCACCAGTTGAAGATCGAAGATATTTTGGTCCAATTTTCACTATTTGGGTAAAAAGTCAAAATGACATAGTAATTTTTGGTTTTGTTACTATTTATAACAGTTTTTACCCACTTTCTATAGTTTTGAGTCATTTTTTCACCTAATAGACTAATACAGCAGTGGATTGAGTTGGTTTTTGTAGTTTTTACCAGGGATTCATGCGGATTTCAACGTTATGTTGGCAATTTGTAACCACGAGCAGGTATTTTCACTACCCAACATATAGGATAGGATCCATTCCACCATGCAAATTTGCATTGTCCTATAATTGTCACTTGTATGCCTTAGGTACGCACCTATTTGTTGTGACACATAACCTTCCATCTGCTATAAGACTTGTCATTATCAAGTGGTAGAGACTTACCAAACATGGGTGCCCTAGTTATATCCTCTGCTTCATTTGGTGCCCATGCAAAGATTTTTTCCATAGGACCAGGAGTCCCTTATAACTAATACATGCTTTATGTTGAGCCTCATTTCTCACTCATAAACATGTTGCCTTATACCTAGAGGACTCCCAATTGAGTGTAATTTAAGTTCTTTTCCAACTTGTCTTCAAATAGAGAAAATATTGCCGTGTGAACTTGTCTCTTTCACACTCATAAATTGGATTTGAAAGGACGTCTATTTGGTACAAGTTTATCCTTTTTTCACACCAAGTAGACTAAATATCATGAAAAAGGACATTTTTTGGCGTTAAGTTGTGATTGCATCTCATGCCCTTACTTGTAGTATTAAGCCTATAGCCTATTATCACTTTGCATTATAAACCGTTTTTCTCAGCAGTTTTTCATCCTCAACCAAGCAGAGCCTCATTTATATCCTTCACAATTTGACACCCTATACCCAGGAGGGAACATTCCCCCAAGTTTCCATCTTCCGCATGCATCTCCTTGCATTGAGCATAGGTACATTCCACTGCTGGAACTAGTTTTTTTTACTTGCGACACTCGTTTCCTCCTTTGTATCATAGCATTCATTTGTCTATGAAAAAACAAAAAAATACGAGCAGGAAGGGAGTATTATCTTATATTGGCAGCAGTCGTGTCGCCTTTGAACAAATCACAATTTATTGAGTCCATTTTTCATCATAATTTTGGGTTTAGCATGGCCTTAAGAAGTTGAGCTCGTTACAGAGAGTTTTCTCTATCGACTGGTTACTCTTCCTGTCCATATAGAGAATTTCATTGATGCCTCCTGCATATAATGGTTTCATTATTGAGTTTATGCTCCCCGATTCTTCCATATGTCTCATTCTCTTGTTCAAAGGAAGTCTATCAACCCATGTCGACCATTCCTAAGAACTCTTGACTTTGCATGTCATCCATACCCTTAGTTTGTCTCAGAATCACATGATATTTTATTCCTATCATGCACCCTAGTCCTACTTTCATCATTGGTAGGTAACCTTGAACCCAACAGTCGACATTTCATCATTGGTCGTTGACTGGGTGGTTTCCCTTGTGTTCGATGACAAGACATCTATTCAGACATCAAGATTCGTGCAGTGCCTTGGATGCCATTATCCCTATTGGTGGTTTCCTCACCTTTGTCAACAGTTTTACTCATTGGATGTTATTCATAGGTTCTTTTTCATGTACCACTTGCACTTGGCACACACAAAAGACACACAGGTTCGTTGGTTCATGAACATGTTCTTCGTCTGATTTCCTCCAAATCATGAAGCTCCTACTTTGTACCTCGTGTTGAATGATGAGAGATTCCTTAATGCTCTCCCTTTAGCGGGTCTCCTTCCATCGAATTCAAATCATCTATTATGGAAACGAGACCTAGAGTCTCATGAGTACCTTGAGGTTTGCAGTCATTAGTGGCATGTTCTCTCACCATCGACAGTTGGGAATACATCAATGTCTCCTGATCGATGGATTCTTCAAGTGTTCAACCTCGACTCCTTTATTCACACTTGTAAGAATGTACTCAGTTCCTTGATACCTACTTTCATTATTGGTAGGATGTCTCGTGTTTATTAACGGTATACCTCAATGACCAGTAATAAAATGATGTCTCATTGTGTTTGAACTCAACTCCTTTATTCACATGATGTAGACTTGCAACTTTGGCAGATTGTGTAGAAGACTTGAAGACATCAGTATGTGGCCGCAACTTTCCTGTGTTGTTGCTTCCTTTTCATTGGACCAGTACCTATATGACTTCAGTGATCATGGGAGATCAGATTGTACTCCATTGTATACATATATCTTCATATTGATTTTGAGACTGTTTCTACTGGGCCTTTTTCATGACTATGACAGCCTTTGGCATGCAACCACATTTGTATTTTCCTATTCATGGCCATGGACAATTATTTGGTATATTTTCGCATGGATCTGTAGTGTATTCAAATTGGCAGCCATGTATGCAAAGTCAGTACAAAATGTAATGAGAAACTAGTTCTTCCAGTTGGTTCCCCATCACTCCACTTCTGGGTTTTTATAATGTATTTCGGCCATCACAGATACTCCTCTGACCTCACACATTAGGGGGCATCAATTATAGAAATATTTTCCTCACCTTATGCAATCTTGCATAGAGGGCCTTTTCCCTTTCCCTATGCAAACTTTTCACCCTTTTTTTCAAAGTCCAGAGCTAAAAAATACATTTTTTCCACATGTATGCACCTTTCCTACTATATAACATGCGTATACGTAGGTTGCACCACTACAACCCGTGTACATAGGGATTTGTGCCCAAAAATGAAAAATGGTCTTAGGCTTCCATGCCACGATAGGAGATCTATGATCCTTGGCCTTCCATATACTGGAAATGTTCTGACTCGGCCCCTCAATTCCATTTGAAGGCTATAAATGGGCCAATTCCGAGCTATGGAAAAGAGGAGAAAGAATTCAACTTTGAGAGCAAAGTTACTATGGAGAAATTACTTACTTCATATTGAGTCTGCATCCCTTTGTCCTTTAAGTCTGAACACAATGTTCAACCCCCAAGCTCTTCCGTTATTGATTGAGAACTTTATGGTCTCTCTTTTATGAGCTTGCCTTTGGTGGAGGATTGAAGTGGTAGAGTCCCAGCTGGAAGGACCTTAGTTTCTCAGTTCTGAACTATGCCGACACGGAAATCTGCAACTTTTTCACTTCTGCTGATCATATATTAATAGAAATACTCTTTTCCCGTCCAATTGATATCTTGAAAATATTTGAATTATTATTCCATGGGCATATTTGTTATGTATATTAATGGATTATGATATTGAATGTACTAACATCATATATTATCAACATATGCTTTCTTTGGTTGGTTGTTGAGGATTGGTTGTAGGTATATTTCTTTGGGTCAAGTGCTCAACGATGGACTTCATCGAACGTCTGGACGAAGTAGGCATTTTATCTTGTCTTGCTAGTATATTTGTTTATATAGCATACTTTATAATAGTGTTGATTTCTACAGTAATTTTCATCTTTTGTGGTTTACCCCTAGCCATAGAGAGATTTTCCTCGTAACTCTTTTTAGTCCGGGCCAATAAAATAACTTCCTAGTGGCCATGATCATTTTTTGATAACTAGGATGACCGATATATGGTATTTTGTGTAGTTCATCCATTATGAACCTCTTCAATTCGTCACAATTTGGGATATATAACCTACCTTTGTAAGTTAACAGGCCATCATCCAACATTTGATAACCTTCATACTTCAACCCGGTGGGCTCTTGCTCTAAATATGATTTCACAGTCTTGAAAAATGAATATGTTTCTTGTGCACTTTTCACTCTCTCCTTGACGTCTGATTCACAGGTGTTTAAAGATTCCAAGTGAATCACTTTCATACTTATACTAAGGGCATCAACCACACTATTTTCTTTTCCTTTGATATGTTTGATTTCAAAATCAAATTCACTAAGGAGAGCCATCCATCTAGTTTGTCTGGCAGTGAGTTTTGGTTGATAAAACAAATATCTCAACCCACTATGGTCTGGCATAAGACATATATTCTACCTAGGAGGTAATTCCTCCACATTTTTAAAGCATGTACTATGGCATCCAACTCCAGATCGTGGGTCACATAATTGATTTCATGCTCATTCAATTTTCTGGATTCATAGAAAATCACATGTCCTTCTTGCATAAGGACTCCTCCAAGCCCTTCCTTGCAGGAATCTATACACACAAGGAAGTCCTTGTTTGGGTCTTCAATATTCAGCACAGGTTCATTGGTTAGGAGGTATTTAATCTCTTGGAATCTCTCTTCACATTTTGATGTCCAAATGAATTTAACCCCCTTTTTCTAAAGGGAGGTGATTGGGCAACCAATCTTGGAGAATTCCTTTATGAACCTTATATAGTATCCTACTAGGCCCATAAAGGATTTAATATAAGATACATCCTTTGAGGTATGGTAATCCATAATGGATTTCATTTTGTCATGGTCAACTGTCACTCCTTCTTCAGAAATAACATGGCTTAAGTAATGGACTTGTTTTTGGAAAAAGTCACACTTACTAAACTTAGCATAAAGCTGATGTTCTCTTAGCACTTGAAGCACTAACTTGATATGTTCTTCATGTTCTTCCCTATTCTTAGAATAGATTAGGATATCATCAATGAAAACCAACACAAATCTATCTAGGAACTTACTAATTACATTATTCATTAAGCACATAAAAGTGGATGGTGCATTTGTAAGCCCAAATGGCACCACCACAAATTCATAGTGACCATATCTTGTCCTAATGGTTGTTTTGGGGATGTTTGCATCCTTAATTCAGACTTGATGGTATCTAGACCTCAAGTCAATCTTGGAGAAAATTGTAGCATCCCTTAATTGGTCAAACAAGTCATCGATCCTCGGAAAGGGATACTTATTCTTAATGGTAATCTTATTGAGTTGTCTAGAGTCTATGCACAACCTGAGGGTGCCATCCTTATTTTTCACAAACAAGGCTGGTGGTCCCCATGGGGACACATTAGACCGAATGTAGCCTTTGTCCAACATCTCCTTTAGCTGTAGTTTGAGCTCAACTAGCTCTGGTGTACTCATTCTATCGGGTGTTCTAGACACTGAAACCTCTCTCGGTACAAGTTCTATTCAAAAGTCAGCATATCTTCTTGGAGGTAGGCCTGGTACCTCTTCTGGAAAAACACATTTATAATCTCTTAATATAGGGTGGTCCTCTAGGCTTGGTTTATTGGCCTCAACAGATTTAAACAATTGTATTGCATACAAAGGACATCCTTTTCTGTAATACTTCTTCACTTAAAGGGAAAATATTTGTCTCACTGAGATAGGGTTTTGAATCCCTTGTAGGTTTATTTTTCTCCCTTTTTCATCTTCACACTCCAAATTTTTATTGTAACAGTCCAGATTGGTTTTATGGGCAACTTGTTGGACACACCGATCACATTTAGAGGGGGGGTGAATGAGTGTGGTGCTCTTTTTAAAACTTTTCCCCTTCACAAAACTTCTTAGTTAGCAATCACCATTTACTCATTACTTATTGTTGTCATTTATAACCAGTTAAATGTGAACATGCATCAACAACATATATCAGCAACATATATCCTCAATAAGTCATCATCACAAGGAATACAAAGAACACAAGATGTATGTACAATTTTATTTTTATTACGGACTACAATCCTTGGGTTATCAACAACAATTGAATAGAGTTACAACTCCACAAGAGCACTGGATCTATAATGCAAGACTCAAATTACACAACTTAGCACCAACTGAGAAGGGGAATCAATCCTCAACAGATACCAATCTACCAATAGGTACGTGACCCGTCAATAGTGCAGCACGCGTATGTACGTGCCCTACCAGTAGTAGAACTCGCATATGTATGTGGCATGTCTGTACTACAGCCTGCGTATGCCTTCTGAGTTTTTAGGGTTTTCTCTTCATGAAAACTTAGATCCTCTACAGCCCTCAGTCACATCCACTTCTTTCATTCACTATATGATCTGAACCAGAACCAATCACAACACATCCATGCTCTCCCACAACTTACTCATGCTCCTCAATCATAAAATATGAATGTTACTTAATCATGTATAAGCAACAAGTATACTATGGAAATCATATCAATACTAAAACATAAGAGTGTTGCTCACTCCATCAACCAACATAAACCAAATCACAATAGACATACCAAGAATGCTTCAAGCATTCACCATAAAATATGCAAGAGTATCCATCAAGACAACTATGTAACCATACCAGAGTTTCTATGGAAAATCTAAGCCCATAGAATGCATATCTGGAACTTGCTTCAGCCTTCAAGAACCCGACATCAACTCACAATCAAGTCTTCATGACTTCCTCTAATTGTACATGCTTTGTCTTTCTTCAACCCACATATGTACGCATTCAGGCTCACTGCAAACCACGTATGTACGCTCTATGGTCCACTGTTGCTCACATACTCCTTCAGAAACTAGGGTTTCTTAACTTCCAAAAATTTCTCCATCAAGATCTCAGACTTACAAAAACTTTGATGCGTCCATGAGATCCTCCAACCACTTTCTCTCTCAGAATAGATCTTCAAGATATGCTCAAGAGATAGATTTCACAAGAGACTTTTGCCTCTTATTTATACTCTCCAAGTAGCTCCCTTAGAAACATCTTTTAAGTCACTTTGTCCACATAGCCATTTTGTCCACATTGTCACTTTGTCCAAATTTTCTCAATTTTCTACTTGTCCATATATCCAATAGCCACTTGAATACTTAATCCATTTTACTCTTTTTAGGGTTAACTACTTTCCATAATTATAAAGTTCTCCATTTACTTTATTATTTAAATAATCTTCCTTGACTTTGTCACTTCACTTTAATATTTAAATAATCCTCCTTCTTTGCAATTACTTTGACTTCTTTGACATTTTGGGGCTTCAAGCCAACATATGAGGGTCCTCCAACTTTGTAAGGCTATAACTCTCAAACTGTGAGGAGTTATGTGGCGTTCCACATACCACCAGAAATGGCATGACAAGCAATATCCATCTAGGATAGTTTCACTGACAAATTAATTGATCTTCATCTCATTATTCCACAATTAGGCATGTGTTCCCTAACCATACTTCTAGGATGACTCATCCACAAAGCATCTTCCCATGATGGATTTCACCATAAGGGGACCACTTTGGAGTTCATCCATTTGTACTCCTTATCAAGACAATAATGAGTCATCTTTACATCAATTGAACTATGCATCATTGATCCATCTTCATCTATGCATCATATATCAACGACAACTCATTGATCCATATTCATCTATGTATCATATATCAATGAAAACTCATTGATCCATATTCATCTATGCATGACATCATATGCCTATGATTCCACTTGTCATCAATCCATTCACATTAATAACAATACACATTACATTAGTATGCTATGGCAATAAATTTTTCCTTTGACATCAATCAATCAATCAATCCTTTGGCATCAATCAATCCCTTGACATCAATCCTTTGACATCGATCATTTGACATTAATGACAATCATGATCCAACAATATCCCCCTTTGGCATTGATGGCAATACCAACATTGTTTTCAACACAAATCATTGATGGAAACATGTAGACAAGGCATTGCTCTACATCAATAGTCATCTCAATCACATCAATGCGACTATATCTCCCCCTTTGACATCAATGGAAAAGGGTAGTTCTCTCCTTGGGGCTGCTCCCCCTTCCTGAACTCTCCTTGGGGTTGCTCCCCCTGCTTGAATGCCTTTGATATTCCTCTGAATAATCTCTCCCCTTTTGAACAAGGGATATCACTTTGATGTAATGCTGAGGTCATGCTCCCCCTATGACCATCACTCCCCCTGGAACTATGCCTTTGTGTTCTTTCTCCAAGTATAGGGCTCCTTTTCAAGTATTTATCTTTGCATATGATAAATCTCTCCTCTTGGAATCATGGGAAGAAGAATGACTCCCCCTATAGGTATGCCTCCCCCTATCTTCTATGCAATATGAACAATATGCTGCCACTGCAACATGCTTCCGCTACAAATGTTATTGCTCAACTAGAACATAGATCAAACACTCTTTCTATGACAATCCTTGGACCTGTCCATGCATCAAACTTGTGCCATACCATATATCATGAAGCAAAAGATATGTCAATCAATGAAATGGAGAATCATAAACAAAACACCAACCAAGTACATCTTGTGCCAAATTGTGTCCCAACCATGCACAACACACATGTGGACACATCTTCATTGCGGGCACTTATTTTGTGGGCTCTGTGGACACATCTTCATCAACTACATGTCCCAATATGTAGTCCATCCATATGCCAAATTCATGTATCAAGATATCCAACAAATTTTCTTCCAATAATACATCATAATATATATCAATGAAACTCAAATATGTACCAGCCATGTATCCAAATAGATCAACATCAACCTCCATTCACTACAAAAAATACTAAGCATCCAACAATACATGTAATAGAAGTGTGCCTCAATAGATCAATGACATATCTAACTAGCATCATCATGATAAATATCATAACCAAAGTTGCATTTCTTCACTGTCACAACAAACATTGTTCTTCAATAGAAAAATGTCTCAATCCACACTCTAGGGTTAGTACCATGCATCCAAGATAGTCTTTCAATACTCAACCATATTTCACCACAATAGGAAAATGTCTTAATCCACACTCTAGGGTTAGTACCATGCATCCAAGATAGTCTTTCAATACTCAACCATATTTCACCACAATAGAAAAATGTCTTAATCCACACTCTAGGGTTAGTACCATGCATCCAAGATAGTCTTTCAATACTCAACCATATTTCACCACCATACATACATCAATCATGTATGCCAATATGTAATCATGAAAACCTGCAACAAATAATGTCAGACCCTACAACAAACCATGTCAAACCCTGCAACACAGAGTTATACCATCATACCATGCTGCAAATTTATGCATAGTGTTGGCACAGGGGCATACTTAGGGTTCAAAGCTTCAACAACGCACCAAAAAAACCCTAACTACCATCCCTTTCGGCAACACCTGCGAAGCAGGTGAAGTCTCACCCGAGGTAGAAGTAGGGGGTGTTACAGGACTAAGTTGTCTGTAACCAAGATGGGACACAGATCTATGATAATAACACTTTGAAGAATATTATAGAAACACTTAGAAGGTGATATGCATTAGTTCATTATCTTCATTAAAATCACAGAACAAACCCTAAGATAGATCGACACAGTAACAATAAATATTAAACACTTCAATCATTTAGCACATAGCACTGAGTTAGATCTAACATTCATTCATCCTTAACACAACTAAAGAAATAAGCATCAACATGTCTATCTAATATACATAATAAATAAATCATTGAGCATATTCATAACATAACCAACAAAGCACAAAGCCAACCAAAGACATAGGATATATGTGGTTCACCCCAGTGTGGGGCTACGTTCACCAACTACTTCATTTTATTATTCTTCAATATCTTACATTCATCCGCTCATGTGCATTAAGCCACAGAGCCGAGCTTTGCATAGGATAGGAGATTTGTGCACTAAGCACCAAATCCTCCTTCCCAAAACTAGGTCAAGGCACAAAGCCAACTCCTCTATCGAGCACAAAGCCTTACATGCACATTCTGTTGCACAAAGAAACTTAGAAACACTTTCACTTATCTACTACCACTATCCACTTCCTCCCTCTCTACATTACATTCTTACTTATTTATACTTTTACAATAAGGCCTAATCATGGGTAAACCCATGGGCCGACATCCCATAACCCATTACAAAATCCCTAAGGAACTCCTTGTTGGGTCCACATAGCCTGCAAAATAAGTGAGATCCGCGATCTCAACTCCTCCTAGGCGCTCCATCTTCGACCAAACTGTCAAAGTCCAAGAGTGGTACAAAACTAACCAAGGTTTCCTCGAAACTTGGTCGAGGGCCAAAAATCCCCCAATACTCACCTATGACTCATTCCGAGTCACTCAGGCTTGGTCAATGCCGCTTCGAAGGCCTTGAGATTCACTCGAGCTGCCTCGACTTGCTGCTTCGCCTAAGCTTCCTACATAGCGAGATATTGGATCACTTTCTTTGTAACAATCCCTTCCAGGTGATTTTCTACTGTCGCAACCACTTGGTCAAATTGTGAGCCTTGTCCTTCAATTTCTTCAAACACCTTGCAGGCTTCATCCTACACAGGTTGTAGTTTCTGCGCATCTTCCATTAACCTGCCCTGGATGGAAATAATCTGTTGATGTACTGTGCGTTGTTCCTGTGACCTCTTCATTCTTTCAACTGTGGTGAGCAACTTCATCTATATCTGCATGGAGAAGGCCTGTTGTAGCGCCTCTTGTAACTATGATTTCGGTTTCCTTAGATCTGGATCTTCTGCGAGGCATTCATAAGTCTGCATGATTCTATCACTCAGTTGTTTGCATTCTGAGATGAGGGCTCTGATCCTTACTGCTCCATTCTTAGCAGCTTCCTCCCTCTGGTCACACACCTCCTATGGGGTGCGAGCATAGCGTAGTTCTTCCTGTATCCGAGATTAAAGTCATTGTTGTTTAGCAACAGGATCTATCCTAACTGGATCTCGAATATGTGTTTGGAATGTATGTGGTGATCAGAGTGTACTCATAGTCTCATGGGATTTCATTGTGGTTAACCACACTAGCCAAAGGTGGGATATAGTCTGGTAAGATCAATGAGATTTTCTTTGCATTAGCCAGATAATTGTGATTCTTACTTCGTTGCTCAGTCGTGGAGTTGACACGACTAGA
This sequence comes from Picea engelmannii, assembly GCA_009831015.1. Taxonomy (NCBI): domain Eukaryota; kingdom Viridiplantae; phylum Streptophyta; class Pinopsida; order Pinales; family Pinaceae; genus Picea; species Picea engelmannii. Next base: position 452,963 of record ML798478.1, on the reverse strand, counting down.
ACGTCATCCAGTCGAAGGGGAAGCCTGCAGTCCCCTAGTTGACGATGCTTGGACACCTTCAAACATATATCTATTAGCCATGAACTTCTGAAGAACCTCCTCTATGGACTTCTCTAACTCAATAGGTTTTCCTGACATTCTCACTGTTAAACAGGTAGGTCGAGGTAGGAAAACGGATAAGCGGGGTAGACAAACAGACAACGATGTCTAGTTTCTGATAACATAGCTCGATACACAATACACTCTCTATTAGCTCAGTTAATCATGGGTGGAAAAAAGTGGTCTTGACATAGCGACCAACGGGTTAAATAAGCGGGGCACCATAACATATTCTTCCAACATGCAGGAATTATTCCATCAATGTGAATCTGTGAGTTATGGCGCAGTCTCAACATCCCTAAAACGGTCCATCCGCCCATAAATGTGTTTTCTATCTATTCTGAATTGTCGTTCTAACTAGAGTGGTGCCTCCAATTGTCATATAGATTCTCCAAGGAAAAGTCCCATTCTATGTGGTCCTGTTGTTCTGGCGAGGTTCAAATCCTAAGAACCCACCTCCTCCAAGGTTCCAGTTTGTGAAGTCTTCCATCTGTTCTCTATAGCTTCCTGTAGATTTTCTAACTTGGATTTATTTTTACTGAGCTTCCTTGCCTTATTTCCTATGATCTGAGTTTCTCTAACTGTTTCTTAATTCCTCTTTCCATTCTTATTCTTATCCTCTTCTAGCATAGCGACTTCGCACTGTTGATGTTCTCTCAAAGGGTTCAAAGTTAATATCCATTCTCTTATTAATTCCAGGGTGGGTATTATTTTTTCTTGCATGGATAGGTCCTTCAAACCTTCTTGTGTTCTTTCAACCTCGACATCTAATTCTCTTGCTTTCTGTTGCTTCGACTTATCTTCTTGTTCTTCTATTAGTCAGTCTATTTTTCTGGCTATGAAATCCTTTAGTTCTTGCTTTTTCTTTTCTGTAGCTTCTTCCTCTACTTTCCTTCTGATCTGATCCTTCTCAATACAAGTCTTTCCTAATAAAAGTGGGAAAGGGGCATTGTTCTCAACAAACTTAATGACTTCAAATTCCTCTTCAGTCGATGTTCCATGGATAATAATAGGTACTTTAGTAACTCTTCCACATAGGGTTATCATCTTACCTTTAAACAAGCCTATCCTTCCCAATGAAGGTACCACAGTAGGATTTCCCAAAATTTCCCAAGTTCCTTCTGTCATAATATTCACTTGTGTTTCTTCATCCAAGACATAGTCTATGTCGAAGTCTTCTATTCTTGTACTTATGCATTGTTTTACTTTCACGATCTCTGGTAAGCTGACATCTTTGTGATCATTCATTGTTTTTTTCAATTGTGATAACATAGTTTGAGATTTCTCTGATTCTTTCTGTTTATGATTCTCTAACATGCTCTTAGTCTCTTGAATTTTTTCATAGTTTTCTTGTCTCATGTTCATCCTTTTGACTTTAGCAATCATCCTTGGGAAATACTCAACCTCATGTTTGACAACTTTACAACAAAGACAAATAGGACCTGTACCAGGGCATTCCTTAGCAATATGTCCCAGTCTTCTGCAGTTATAACATAGTGACAATCCTCTTTTTCTTTTATATGTTCCCCAACCTCTTATGTACCGATCACAGTGCTGGACCCGCAATCTGCAAAAATTCTTTCTAGGTTCATGCATCCACTTATTAGTCAAAAAATTATTTCTATGCATAGGAATAACATACCTTTTGTAACACCCTGTTTCCCCCAAATTTGTAATTAATCCTAATATAGGAATTACCATGCTAAAGCATGATGAAAATGTGAATGTATGATGTGAATGGACCTTATGAAGAAGGACGATGAATGTAATAACATTATGAATTTATATTACAGGACTGCTGAGAGGGGATGTGCAGAAAAAGAGACCACGATGGCGGTGGAAGGCACCTGGAAAGGTGGCGTTAACTTCCACTGAGAATTAATATCGTATTTGGACTCCACTGGCCCAGAGAACCAAAAGTGGCTCACTGGCCCCGAATTAAATGTCTCGCAGGCTGGTAGGTAGATGGCTTAATGAGGGATGGGGAAGTGAACTGCCTATCCGTAGAGCCATCATGACTGACCAACGCGAGGAAAATCATGCCACACGCAACCTCGCAAGAGGATAAGGCATGGGGTAGAAGCAATTGGGAGGGTAGACGCGAGGGGAGAACTCTGGCATTACGTAGAGTGAGTGATAGCAGAGAGGAAGGATTGCAACCTTCGCTCCTGGTCACTGGCAAACGGAGACGCAGTCTCACAGCATCGTGGTCTCAGCTCGGGGGTGGCTAGTGGTAAATCTGCTAGGAGTCGCTAAGCCTACGATTGGGTGGAAACGAGCACCCCTCTCAGCAGTTGCTTGACCCCTGGTGTTATTTATGATAAGTGTTTTGCCTCTGGCATATTGAAATATATATATATGTTTATTCTGATAATTATGCTCATAAGCTATGAAACTGTGAATGATTTCATTATAAGAATGACTGTATGGTGTTTTGATCAGTTCTAGTAGTGGTATATTTATATGGAAAGACTACATATGGTTTATGTCCTCATGAATTCGTTATTTGTGTGCGTACTGATCTAATTCAGACTTCACGTCTGGTTCTCGGGAGGACGACATCCTTATATCTACCTCAGATAATACCCTAAGTAAATCTCCCCATAGAGATACCCTCCTTGAAAATCCCATCAAGAACCCGGAAAGTAAATGTGAAGGCATAAAGCCTTAGTAACCCTGCATGAGGAGAAATGATCCTCTTGAAAACTCGAGATGATAGCATAAGGATGGATTATCGAATCGACGGATGAGATTCCGTCGGGAGATCGGTGGTCACTCACGACCGTCAGATTGGAAGGAGAAGATGAAGTGTTAAGTGCTTTAACCTTGATAGGTGGTGATCGACGAACGAGATTTCGTCGGGGAATCTGCGAACACACCCGACCATTAGATTGGTAGGAGAGGGTAAGGTGTTAAAATGCCTTACCCCTTTGTTATCTGTGTCTTCGTGGGCAGCGAGGAATTTGGGATCGTAGATATCCAAGGTTCATGAGAGTATTTGGACTGTGGATCTTTTCCACGTCCAGGGAGTCGTGGAAGAATGCATGGGTAGGAACCAATATGAGCCGTCAGATCTCGGCTGAAAAACCCGACAGTCGTTGGATCTGTCAGGAATTACTCGAGGGTTAAGACTCCAGTGTATAGGGGCGAAAAACCCTGGAATAGATCTAAGCCGTCCAATTAATAGAGGCCACATCTCAAGAGATCACCCATTTTGGGAAACCGGGAGTCAGGAAATCGGGAGTCCTGTTGACAAGAGATCGGGACTTTCCATTGAGGAAATCCCGGGATGGATCTGGGTCATCCGATTGATGGAGACCACGTGTCATAAGATCTCACATTTCGGGAAATCGGGAATCGCAAATTTGGGATTCCTGTTGACAAGAGCTCGAGATTTTCCATGGTGAGAAACCCGGGATAGATCTAAGTCGTCCAATTAACGGAGGCCACGTGTCAAGAGATTACCCGTTTCGGGAAATCGGGGATCGGGGATCGGGGATTTGGGAGTTCCGTTGACAAAAACTCAGGCTCTTGCCTTGACAAATCCCCACCCATAATGACGAGATGATAGCATGTGGCTAAGTCCCGATGAATGGACGATATTCCTTCGGGGAATTCAGGGTTTGTAATGAGCGTCCGATGTGAGGAAGAGATGTTGGCTTTAAGCTGGGGTGTGAATGTGCAATTAGATAAGTGATGAGTAGATCTGGATGGCCAGAGTCCACCCGCCCAGATCTACGGCTGAGGATGCCACTTAACCGCGCAAAGGGGCCGTTCCTCATTGGCTATTCTCTAGCCCTGTTGAGATTTGTTCCTATTGGCCATTTGCTAACCCTGTAGGGATTCGTCCCCATTGGCTGGTCACTAGCCCTATCAGGGTTCGGCAGTTGCAGATTCAAACGATTAGACATTACTGTAGCGCCGAGGTGCGAAATACAAATAGGCACTGCGTTCAAATTGAACCATGATCATGACCGCAATCACATGGGAACAAATAAAGAGAGAAAGAGCTAGCTTGCGCTAGGCTTCCATAGGTAATTCGAGGGTTCTAATTCGGCAGAAGGCCGGAAAAATGCAATTGAGGTAGTGTGTATGTGACAAAGTGGTATCAGAGCATGGTTACAACACTTGGCTTGCTTGGGCTCAGGTACGAGCTGCGTTAGAAGATATTGTTATCTGCGTTTTCTCTTTAAGGAGAAGGATTGCAGAATTAGACTGTAATCTGGAAATTTCTATAACCCTCTGTTAAGAAGGTAACTACTCTCATAGGAGTAGGGATGCATTGATCATTATTACTGATAAGATCTAAGTGCCAATAACAGAGGTGGAATAAATTGTGCTATGAAGCTGCATGAGCCGGACAAGGGACATGAATTGAGTTGTTCTACTGGGAAGAACCCCTTCATGATTTGGGAAATTTGGTAAGGACTGGTACGATCCATAGAAAGTTATGACCACTGTATTATTAAGAGACTAAACCCTGAGCATATAATTCCCCATGATTGAGAGGACTAGTGAAAATATGTAGGGTCAGTTTTACCTAACCTATAATGGTTAGAATCAACAGTGAGGATAACTTGTTTGAGGAGTCCTTCGAGACTGTTGCTAATTCCCAAGAGTGACCCTTGTTGGTCGTTTCCATAAAGAGAGGGTAACACCCGTATGAGTTGGGACTATGAGATTAGTCCTGTAAGTAACTTAAAAATATCAGAAGATGTAGCAGGAGAAATCCTTCAGGAAATAATTTTGAAGATTGGATGGGATCTAGAGTCAAGATCCATTCAGAAAGAACCGAAACATTTCAGGTTGTTCGATCTCAGGAAATAACACATTGGTTAGTTGTGAGGAGATACCGAAATTTCGCAAGACCAAAAGGCTTGGGAGAAGCAATGAGAAATTCGTGAAAAGATCATAGTCGTTGATCAAGGAGCGAATTGGACCATTGATCGTCCAGAGAAAATTTCGCAATTTCGGAGATCGAAGGATTCGAGGTTCTCCATAATAGAAGTCCCGAAGTCGTGAAATGCGAAATCGTGACATAATCACAACCGTCGGTTGGAGAGCCGTTGGTGACCATTAGACCTAATTAATCAGCAGGGAAGAAAAGGATGATAACCTCTCATCACTCATAAGCTCAGGAGGAATAATATCCATTAGATTGGAATCAACGAGAGCCGTTGATCTAGAGCTTCGAGGTTTCATCTATGGGGAAAATGGAAGCGTAGACTTCCCAAAGTCGTGCTAGGTAAATCACCGAGTTAATCAGGACCGATGATCGCCGGAGAGATCTGGATCGTGGGATCCAGACTTGTCGGCCCGCATAGAATAGAAGTTTGGGAAACGGTGGAGCGATGTCCACGGATTCGTCTAAATATGGGATCCTGACGTGTGTCTAAGAATTGACCTCAGATTCCGAGCGAAGGGTCATGTAGATGAAAGATCCAAGAAAACCTTAGCCTTGGTCTTTCGGGTTTTCATATTTCGGGAGTCAGGGAAAATAGAATTCCTTGCAACGAGAATTCTGAAATCGTGAAATGTGAAGCGCCTTTTAAATCTGGATAGTGGTCACCACCGGTGGTTGCGTGAGGAAAGGGTGTAAGCCAGTATGATGAATAGTGCATGAGTTTAATGCACCGAGGAGCTTCCTATTAAGAAGCCTGATACTCATAACAATGAGGTATGAATGATATATAGAACGTGCAAGTAATGCACCTAAGAGTATAAATATACTAAAGGCCCAACATGATGGCCCTGATGAGTGAAACGTGAGGCAAGACTTACACTTTCCAAAATTGAATGAATACCATGGATGCATGGTTGACTCCATTCTGAAGAGTCGTGAAGAATCTATCTTGAAGGATAGCTTAAAGGGAATGTGCTCCATATCCCCAGGAAAATCCAGTACAATTAAAGGAAAGAGTAAACGAGCAAGGATGCTCTGTTGTCATGATAAGAGGCAAATGTTTATGCCTTCGCAGATCACATGAGAAGGATGGTGACCAATCCTGAGATGACTGATTTAAAATAAATAAATAAATAGAAATGTATGTAGGCTATGAAGTATACCTACGATATCTACATGCAGGCTTAGGATTGTGAAAGTAGTTAAGAACATCATAGATGTAAATTAACAAAGATGCATGTTTATATTCCTTAAGGGGAATATTTGGTAGACCACAAAAAGGAAAACTCAAGGTTGAGGCCATCACAGTGGTGATGGATCTACAACGAGGAAGTTGCATGCTGAAGGAGTTCCTGGTGGAGGAACTGTATAAGGTCTCTGTCAAAGGAACTGAGTCACAACCCCAATAATTGTTGAAGGATTGGACAATGGGCTGCAAGACCTGTCCATGTATAAGAATCTTGGATTACATTTTTGGAAGAATCATGTAAGTAATAGAAGACTAATAACCGAATATTGACCATTCTGATAACCTAATGGAAGTGTGTAGAATTCACACGTTCCTGATTCATTATGAGCAGATAATTTCTATTAAAGCATGATGCAGTATCCTAAGAGTTAAGATGAGCCTAACCTAGGGCTACTCAGAAAAGAGCAGTTGTGGAAACTAGTATGGTTGGTAAGAGGCTAATAAACCCCTGGGTATGAGTGAATGGATAAATGAGGATGTTTATCTGATACGGCTTGGTTGAAGCTGTGATTAAGGAAAGGCAACGAGACCTTAGAGGTAGCTTGACTTGACTGAAAAATCCCCAGGCGACGTAGAAAGAATTGGAAGAAGGGGAGAGCCCTCAATTCTTTCCTTGACTGTGCATCACGCTTCTATGGGATGAGAAATCCAGTACATTGATGAACGAAAATGCTTTGAAACCATAGTAATGATGGTTGTAATATTGTGAAAACAATTGAGAACTCTTATGTTACATTCATGAAAAACATTAAAGATAATGTGATGAAGTGCATGCAAATATGCTAGACGTGCCTGAAAACGTTTTTATTAATTAAACACTATGATATTTGCATTTCAATTTCATGACGATTAATATGCCTATGGTGTACTATGTCATGTGTAGAAAGGAATAATACTGGAATTGTTGAGGAAGACAATTGCCAATAATGAATGACCTCAAGCAGAGGGTGACCATGGAAAGGCTCCGGTCGAAAGGTTGTTGACGGGACTGTGGAAATCCCGCTAAAGTACTACTGATAAGTTAGAGGATAGAGAAAGGGTGCAAGCAGCCAAGAATAGGTATAAAGGTATTCGTGGCTGTGTGGCACAGGGTATGAAGGTATTTTGTAAGAACCCCTTCCGAAATATTTATTATTGCATGTTATACCTGAAAAAAAAAAATTGAAAGGGCAGTTGTATGCCTTGGATACTCGAGTAGGGTATAATTTGGGGAGGATGACCTGAATAATAGAGGCACGAACCTCTGGTACTAAAAGACCGATTGTAACCTTCGGAAGAATTCATAAACTGATATGTCATGAACACATGGACCAGTCAAGGAACGATTGGAAACAAAAGTGCTCATAGATAACACGTTGCTTGGAATTACTTCCAGGAAATGCATATTTGCATAAAAGACAAACAATGGATTCCTCATTGAGGAAGGAGGACCTTCCAACATTTTTACTCACAAGGTATAGGTGTTAGAGAAAAAAACAAATGTGGGTGGCCATGAGTGTTGGCACCCTGAATATTAATGAAGGAATAATGTGTGGGAGCATTCATGCGAAACTTTTAAGTTTAATATGTACTAATTCGGGGTCATGATCGGCCTATAGCAGGGAACGTGGATCCTGTTTTAAGAATGAATGAAAAACGACTAAAACCATATGAGGAAAGGATAGGTTAAATCCCAACACCCCATGACCAAGAACTGGTCCTAAAGTGTGACGAACTTGAAATCAATGCAAGAATGCATTGGGTATGAATGTGGCCATGGATAGTGGCACATTTGTTAAAACCCTTTGAAATGTTGAATTACGTTTGAATATGTGTGTGTGTGTGTGTGTGTGTGTGTGTGTGTGTGTGTGTACATATAGAATCTAACAATTTGTTTGGTTGATTGAGGAATGAATTGCAGGAAGCAGAGGGTCATGGATATGGAAGTAAGGTAAGCCCATAGGAAAGACCGATTGCCTGCTGAGCCAAACTGCAAGGAATGGTATTTCCTTTTTGAGGAAGTAATTTAATCGTTAAGTATGCACAA
>ML798478.1:384691-423923 GCA_009831015.1 Picea engelmannii | reverse complement strand
GAGCCTTCCATTGGAGAGGGAAGGGACCCAAGTCCTCTTTCTCCATTGTGTATCTTTGGATTTCATCAATCAGACCAGCTTATATATTGGTGATATTGGTCCATTTTCATTTGTTTTTATTTTTGTTCCTATACTCATAGTTTAATTTAGTTTTTGTTTAATTCTTGTTAATATCTTTATTGTTTTCTTTCTAACCTTTTACCATACAGCTGTCATGACTAGCAGAGCCCAACTAGGCATGTAAGCACTCACTTTTTGCTCACACAGCGACGAGAAGAGTGAAAACGGGGAGATCGATGGTCACTCATGACCGTCAGATCGGAAGGAGAAGATGAAGTGTTAAGTTCTTTAACCTTGATAGGTGGTGATCGACGAACGAGATTTCGTCGGGGAATCTGCAAACACACCCGACCGTTAGATTGGTAGGAGAGGGTAAGGTGTTAAAATGCCTTACCCCTTTGTTATCTGTGTCTTCGTGGGCAGTGAGGAATTTGAGATTGTAGATATCCAAGGTTCATGAGAGTATCTGGACCGTGGATCTTTTCCATGTCCAGGGAGTCGTGGAAGAATGCACGGGTAGGAACCAATAGGAGCCGTCAGATCTCAGCTAAAAAAGTCGATAGTCGTTGGATCTGTCAGGATTACCCAAGGGTTAAGACTCCAGTGTATAGTGGTGAAAAACCCTGGAATAGATCTAATCCGTCCGATTAACGGAGGCCACGTGTCAAGAGATCACCCATTTCTGGAAACCGGGAGTAGGGAAATCGGGAGTCCTGCTGACAAGAGATCGAGACTTTCCATTGTGGAAATCCCAGGATGGATCTGGGTCGTCCGATTGACGGAGGCCATGTGTCGTAAGATCTCCCATTTTGGAAAATTGAAAATCGCAGAGTCGGGATTCCTGTTGACAAGAGCTCAGGATTTTCCATGGTGAGAAACCCAGGATATATCTAAGCCGTCCGATTAACGGAGGCCACGTGTCAAGAGATTACACGTTTCGAGAAATCGGGGATTGGGGATTCGGGAGTTCCGTTGACAAAAACTCAGGCTCTTGCCTTGACAAATCCCAACCCATAATGATGAGATGATATCATGTGGCTAAGTCCCGATGAATGGACGAGATTCCTTTGGGGAATTCAGGGTCTGTAACGACCGTCCGATGTGAGGAAGAGATGTCGGTTTTAAGATGGGGTGTGGATGCACAATTAGATAAGTGACGAGTAGATCTGGATGGCCAGAGTCCACCCACCCAGATCTACGGCTGAGGATGCCACTTAACCGCACAAAGGGGTCGTTCCTCATTGGTTGTTCTCTAGCCTTGTTGAGATTTGTTCCTATTGGCCATTTTCTAACCCTGTGGGGATTCATCCCCATTGGCCGGTCGCTAGCCCTGTCTGGGTTCGGTGGTTGCAAAGTCGAACAATTAGACATTACTGTAGCGCCGAGGCACAAAATACAAATAGGCACTACATTCAAATTGAACCATGATCATGACCGCGATCACATGGGAACGAAGAAAGAGAGAAAGAGCTAGCTTGCGCTAGGCCTCCATAGGTAATTTGGGGGTTCTGATTCGGCAGAAGGCTAGAAAAATGCGATTGAGGTAGTGGGTATGTGACACCTTTCTTCATTTCTATTAGCTTTACTTAGATCAACTCTTTCTTCCAACTGTGCCCTAGCTTTCAGACTAGGATAGAATCTATTAAACATACCTAAATTCATGCGTTCGAAACAAAAATTTTCACTTATATTACTCTAATCAAAGCACAGAGCTTTACCTCTTTTAAGATCTTACCCCTTTTCTTCAGACCAGGTTTCTTTCTTAGAACATAGCTTCACAAGTCAAGTGGAGCATTGCACACTACAACAACAGATCTACACACAAAGCTTATCTTTTATTTACTTTAGTTCCCAGCAATCACAATTTCAGGTCCCGACAACGAAACCATTTGTTGGCACAGGGGCAGACCCAAGGTTCAATGCTTCAACAACACACCAAAAAAAACCTAACTACCGACCCTTTTGGAAACACTGTGAAGCCATCAAAGTCTCACCCGAGGTAGAAGCAGGGGGCGTTATAGAACTCAAGTGTCTGTAACCAAGTTGGGACACAGATCTGTGATAATAACACTTCACAGAGCATTCTAGAAACACTTAGAAGGTGATATGCATTAGTTCATTAGCTTCATTAACATTGCAGAATAAACCCTAAGATAGATCGATGTAGTAACAATAAAGATTAAACACTTCAATCATTTAGCATATAGCATTGAGTTAGATCTAACATTCATTCATCCTTAACACAACTAAAGCACTAAGCATCAACAGGTCTATCTAACATACATAATAAGCAAAGCACTGATCAAATTCATAACATAACCAACAAATCAAAAATCCAAACAAAGACATAAGATATATGTGGTTCACCCCAGTGTGGGGATACATCCACCAACTGCTTCATTTTATTATTCTTCAATCTCTTACATTCATCTGCTCCTGTGCACTAATCCATAGAGCCGAGCTTCGCACAGGACAGGAGATATGCACACTAAGCACCAAATCCTTCTTCCCAAAACTAGGTCAAGGCACATAACCAACTCCTCTATCGGGCACAAATCCTTACATGCACATTCTGTTGCACAAAGCAACTCAGAACCGCTTGCACTTAGCTACTACCACTATCCACTTCCTCCCTTTCTACATTACATTCTTACTTATTTATACTTTTACAATAAGGCCTAATCATGGGTAAACCCATGGGCTGACATCCCATAACCCATCACAAAAACCTTAAGGAACCCCTTGTTGGGTCCACATAGCCCGTAAAATAAGTGAGATCCGTGATCTCAGCTCCGCCTGGGTGCTCCATCTTCGACCAGCCTGTCTAAGTCCAAAACTGGTCCAAGCCTGACCAAGGTTTCCTCAAAACTTGGTCGAGGTGCCAACACATAGCCTTTTTCCCAAGGCTTTACCACAGATATATGGCCTGCTGCAAAAAAAAATCATGTATGTACGCGACCTATTCATAGGTCGGCTCGCATATGTACGCAACTATTTCCATTTCAACCCATGTATACTTTTGAAGATGACAAACTTGAGCTTCTCTTAAGGCTGCCATTCTGCTCTGGTTGTTCAATCTTCTTTACCCACTTCTGAAGGTGTCCCTACTTCTTAGAACTTGATCTCTGAGCTTCCATCTTTTCAAAAATGTCTTCCTTCCTAACTTCATGCCTTCTTCTAGTCATGTTATATGAAGTCCTCATCATGGACTTTCTTCTTGTGTTCCAACAATCCTAGGATTTGTGACCAAATCCACTATAGTTGTAGCATCTCATGATGTGACAGTGAGCAACAATGTGTCCTACTTGATTACATATCCAACATCTTAAGGTGTTATGAAATCTTTCATTATCTCTCCTTGCATACAATCTGCACTCCAAAACTTTGTGACCATATTCATTACATGAGTAACAATGACCATGATTTTTTTTTTCATACCTTTGCTTTGGTGTCCATCTTGAAGGTGTCTTGAATTTTCTTTGAGATGTAAAGATGGCTTCTTGATGTCTTCCTTGATTTGTCCTTTCCTTCCCTTGTGTAGATGGCTGACTTGCAACATTATTTCCATCCTTTGAGAGTGAGAGACTTACCTCATGCTTCTTTGAGGTGATTGCTTCAACATGTGTAGCTTCTTTCTTGTATCCAAGACATGATTTATCATTTGGTGATCTTTGACTATCCAAGATCTCATTCAAGATTGTTGAGTTGTTCAAGAATTTGTTTGAATCCTCTACTTTCTTTCTAAGATCAACAACTTCAGCTTCCAACTTATGACATGAATTTTCCTTTTCAATTACTTGATTCTTTAATAGTTCCTCTATTCTTTTGGCTTCTTCAATTTGGGTCTTGAGATGGATATTAACTTCAAGACTTCTGCTAATATCATCATCTACCTTCTTATTTTCTTCTATTTCATTCTCTAGTCTTTTGATCTCTTCTTCTTTTTCTTCTAATGGAGTCTTTTTACTTTCTTTTTATTCCTTGAGCATTTCCTTTAACTTCAAGATATGCCTTTGATTCTTTCTAAGAAACTTTTTAGTGTTATCATAAATATAACTATATTCTATGTAGAAATGGTCGTAGTTATATTCATATAGACCCCATTCAACTTTCCTTTTAAGATCTGATAGTTCTTCTTCTACCTTTTCCATGGGATAACCATTATCTAACTCTACACATACTGTCTCTAGGTTTTCTTCTTCAATCGTAGAGAAATATTCAACATCATCATATTTTGAAATATTGAAATCGGGGTTTTTTGGACATTCTTTACCTTCATTGATCTTGATGGAATTGTTTTCAAGGTTTTCCTTTTTCCCAACATCATCATATTTAGAATCATTGCAAATATAGGATTTTGGAGATTCTTTACCTTCATTTTTCTTGATGGAGTTGTCTTCAAGATCTTCCTCCTTGTTTTGGTATGTCTCCTCTAGCTTTAGCCATAGATCCTTGGCGGTAGTGCATTGTCCCATTCTCTCTTTGATAGAACTTTAGATTCCACTAAGAATGGTCTTGAGAGCCAATGCATCATTCTTATTTTCTTTCCTTTGAGATGTAAACTTTGACTTGTTCTTCAATTGAACTGATCCACCAATAGTTGCCTTCCAAATACCCGCTCATATTTCTTTCAAGTGAAATTTCATTTATATTCTCCATGTAGAATAATTTTCCTCATCAAGGATTGGAACTTCATCATCCATTTGTGTGTCCATGGATATCCTCCAAGATTTTTAAGGTTTATAGTGAAGGCCCGCTCTGATACCAAATCGTTGGACACACCGACCACACTTAGAGGGGGGGTGAATGAGTGTAGTTCTCTTTTTAAAACTTTTCCCCTTCACAAAACTTCTTAGTTAGCAATCACCATTTAATCATTACTTATTGCTGTCATTTATAACCAGTTAAATGTGAACATGCATCGACAACATATATCATCAATAAGTCATCATCACAAGGAATACAAAGAACACAAGATGTATTTACAATTTTATTTTTATTACGGACTACAATCCTTGGGTTATCAACAACAACTGAATAGAGTTACAACTCCACAAGAGCACCAACTTTATAATGCAAGACTCAACTTACACAACTCAACACCAACTGAGAAGAGGAATCAATCCTCAACATATACCAATCTGTCAATAGGTACACGACCTGTCAGTAGTGCAACATGCGTATGTACGCACCCTACCAGTAGTACAACTCACGTACGTATGCGGCCTGTCTACAACCTGCGTATGCCTTCTGAGTTTTTAGGGTTTTCTCTTCATGAAAACTTAGATCTGTTGCAACCCTCAGTCACATCCACTTCTGTCATTCACTATCTGATATGAACCAAAACCAATCACAACACATCCATGCTCTCCCACAACTTACTCATTCTCCTTAATCATACAATATGAATGTTACTTAATCATGTATAAGCAACAAGTATACTATGGAAATCATACCAGTACTGAAACATAAGAGTGTTTCTCACTCCATCAAACAACACAAACCAAATCACAATAGCCATACCAAGAATGCTTCAAGCATTCATCATACAATATGCAAGAGTATCCATCAAGACAACTATGTAACCATACCAGAGTTTCTATGGCAGATCTAAGCCCATAGAATGCAGATCTGGAACTTGCTTTAGCCTTTAAGAACCTGGCATCATCTCACACTCAAGTCTTCATGACTTCCTCCAACTGTATGTGCTCTGTCTTCCTTCATCTCGCATATGTACGCACTCAGGATCAATGCAACTAGTGTATGTATTATCTCTGGTCCTCTGCTTCTCACGTACTCCTTAAAAAACTAGGGTTTCTACACTTCCGAAACTTTCGTCGTCAAGATCTCAGACTTACAGAAACTTTGATGTGTCCATGAGATCCTCCAACCACTTTCTCTCTCAGAATAGATCTTCAAGATATGCTAAAGAGATAGATTTCACAAGAGATCTTTGCCTCTGATTTATACTCTCCAAGTAGCTCCCTTAGAAGCATCTTTTAGGTCACTTTGTCCACATTGTCACTTTGTCCAACTTTGCCCAATTTTCTACTTGTCCATATATCCAATAGCCACTTGACTAATTAACCCATTTTCCTCTTTTTAGGGTTAACTAATTTCCATAACTAGAACGTTATTCATTTACTTTATTATAATCTTCCTTAACTTTATGACTTCACCTTAATATTTAAATAATCCTCCTTCTTTGCAAGTACTTTGACTTCTTTCACCTTTTGGGGCTTCAAACCAACATATGAGGGTCCTCCAACTTCGTAAGGCCATAACTCTCAAACCGTGAGGATTTATGTGACGTTCCACATACCACAGGAAATGGCATGACAAGAAATATCCATCTAGGATAGTTTCACTGACAAAATAACTGATCTCATATCATTATTCCACAATTAAGGATGTGTTCCCTAACCATACTTCTAGGATAACTCATCCACAAAGCATATTCCCGTGAGGGATTTAACCATAAGGGGACCACTTTGGAGTTGATCCATTTGTACTCTTTATCAAGACAATAATGAGTCATATTTACATCTATTCAACTATGCATCATCGATCCATATTCATCTATGCATCATATATCAATGACAACTCATTGATCCATATTCATCTATGTATCATATATCAATGACAACTCATTGATCCATATTCATCTATGCATGACATCATATGCCTATGATTCCACTTGTCATCAATCCATTCACATAAAGAACAATACATATTACATTAGTATGCTATGACAAGACATTGTTCCTTTGACATCAATCAATCAATCAATCCTTTGGCATCAATCAATCCCTTGACATCAATCCTTTAACATCAATCATTTGACATCAATGAAAATCATGGTCCAACACAACCAACCAGTCCATACAATTCAATAGGTCATAAGATCCTAAAGGGAGCATGTTTAAGGTGTCTTGGGTGGGTAATCCATTCATAATGAATTGGCATGATGGTATGACCTATGTTACCTTCCTTTTGGTTGCAGTGGCTAGTTGTACCAACCATAATTTAGCATGTTTTACTTGTTGCAATTTACATTTCTCAATAGTTTGAGGGGAAACATAAATCATATTAGAATTAGGGCCAATTAAAATGGAAACTAGTTGGTTGGAAATCATACCTTCAATTTCCACCACTGAAGCTTGGTGGTCAACTTGCCTATTATCCAAGGTTGCATAGATTTGTGGCATGCTCCTAGCCACATCATTGACTATGGTAGCCTCTTGGATGCCATAGACTCTCCTATTGTTTTGTTTCCTATGTGGAAAGTCCCTCATCAAATGTTCTTCTCCACAACCCCAACATTTCAAGGGTTCTCTCTTTGTGTTATCAATATTACATGGGTCTGCTCCGAAGGGTCTATTACCACTTTGAGATGGAAAATTTTGTTGATATACACTTCTAGTAGGAAGGTTCATCTTAGAAATTTTACGAGGGTTCTTAAATCTTGAGGATTTAAACCCATTCTTGTTGAATCCTGAATTACTCTTCTTCTTCCAGTCCTCATGAGGTTCTATCTTATTCTTGAATTGCTCATAGAAATACCTTGCCTTCTAGATAGTATCTTCCAAGGTATTTGGTTCGTCAAATTCAATTTTGTCTCGAAAGGACTGAGGTATTCCACTAATGAAACGTTGCATCTTTACCTTTTCATCCTTTATGTAGGGAACACACCTCTTCATCTCAATAAATTTGTTGATATATTCATCTATTGTGAGTTATCTCAGCTTGAGTTCATAAAACTCCTTGGTCTTCCCATCAAAGTATTTCTCTGATAGATACTTCTTCTTGAAGTATTTCTCAAATTGTTTCCATGACAAGTCATTCTCATGGATTCCTTTCACATTCCTAAGGTATTCCCACCAAATAGAGGCCTTTCCATTCAGGTTGAAAATGAGTATTTTAGCCTTTAAGTTTTTAGAGTAGTCATGGACTCTAAAGTACTTCTTCAATCCAAGTAGCCCCAAACTGCTTCTTCTTCTCCATTTTTCATTTATCCATCGAATGTGGGTGGTTTGGATTTCTTAAACTCTTCAGGGTCATGGATCTTGGAATGTTTCCTCTTCTTTCTTCTCTCTTGGGAATCTGAACTAGTCTTTCCACTAGAATATTCCTTGGAGTTGTCATTCTCCTCACTAGAGGATTCTTCCATTGAATATCTCTTGGCTCCATGTTGGGCCTTCTTTGAGGTGCTCCTCCTTGTGTGGCCACTTTCAGAACCATGCTTTTGTATCTCGGGTGGAATTTGAGTCTTATTAGTATGATGCATGTCCATGTGACTGGCTGATGGTCCATGTGGCAACTGCCTTTGTATATTTGATAGGCTTTGCAGTAGGACTGTGTTAATTTCAGTTTGTTTTTCCTGTTCTTTTATCAGTCTTTTATTGATAGCCTTACAACTCTGTAATTCTTCCATGAGGCTTCTTATGGTTTCAGCCAACTCTGGAGGGGCTTCCACCGCCCTCCTCTCATCAGATTCTTCCTCTCTATTGTGGGATCTTTCTCCCAATTCTTTGGGTGTCACCATCCCCACACGCTGTAGTTTTCCTGCTGTCCACTGACCGTTTGAGTGCTGATAAAAAATTATTTGTTAGTTAATTACCTACTAGTTTAGGAACAATACATAGAATTTATAAGGTGAAGTCAACTTCTTTATTTGGAACATTAACAATACACAGTTCATAATTTCAAAACATATAACAAAAACAGAAAGTCACATTCCTCTATTCATAAGTGGTTTAAATAGGTCTCTTATGAAAGGGTAAGGTAGGGTGTCACACTTAAAAGTTCTCTAACAAGATTTTTAAGAGACTCGTTCATGAGCCCAAGAAGACCAAGTGTTGTTGCCTTCTCTGATACCAATTTGTAACACACCTGACTCCTAAGTACCATTTTAAGGGATGGGGCATCAAAATTCTGCTTCCCTTAATTGTCTCTAGTTCTCTTCTTAAAGTTTTTATCACCTTCTGCTCATTAGGAGCTTTCCAACGGTTGTTACCATGAATCCGAGATCTCGATAAGAAGTTGTTCCCTTTCGAAGCTCTTCATTCATCATGCATCAAAGGGCACTTGGTATCCATGTTTAACAAAAAGGCTTACAAGAATTCGACGTTCGAAGCTTCAACGCTAAACACCCATTTTTCTTTCTACGCGCATGTCCTCTGAAGTCCTGAAATACTGAACTCTCGAAGGACCCCAAAATATTACCACGTGGCTCCAGCCTTCGAGCCCTTAAGCTTATCTACAATACTACACCCCAAACCTCTAGAGTGTTGAATTCCCAGACTGTCGAAGGGTCCACACTTACACGCGGTGGCGCAATAAACAAAAAGTCAAGGATAGGTGGGTCTGGGTACTCCACATGCTAATAAGCCAACCATGTATGCGCCAGGGGGGTGACACGTGACATGGAGTAGGTGGCACATATCCATATCAGTGGGTGACACGT
The DNA here is from genome assembly GCA_009831015.1 of Picea engelmannii. Lineage (NCBI taxonomy): Eukaryota > Viridiplantae > Streptophyta > Pinopsida > Pinales > Pinaceae > Picea > Picea engelmannii. The sequence continues at coordinate 414,397 of ML798478.1, read as the reverse complement.
GTCATGTTCTAATGGGTATATAGGGTCTATGAAAAGAAAATATGGAGGTGACATGTGGCACCTTAGATGTCGGTCCACGTCACCTTGGGTGACATCAACATTCCATGTCACTCTGGAATGACAGTCTTCCATCGCCCCTTAGATCTCATGGTCGAGAAATGTCCACATACATCCACAGATCTACGACCTTCATTGCTTCACAACTTCGACGTTCAGGAAATTCTCTGTGTGATTCCCTCGTTACTCCCGGAGTGGTCAGCGTCAAGCTGGCCATGACCTATATCCAACGGTCAGAGGGGATCCCAAATGATCCTCATATAAACGGTTCACATCATTTTACAATTTCAGTGTTCGGGGGTTTTACCCACTTATCACTCCCTTTCTCCTGGAGTGGTCAAAGATGGACTGACTGCGACTTAGATCTAACGACTAGGAAGGACCTCGAGGGTCCCCGGATCAATGGTTCGAGTTACTTTGTAACTTCGACGTTTGGGGTTGGGTTGTGTAATTTCCTTTTTACTCCTAAGAGTGGTCAGGACTGGGCTAACCAATGTTTGGATCAAACGGTCACAAGAGGTACCGAAGCTTCTCTAGATCAACGATCCTCGTCACTTTGCGACTTTGGCGTTCAGGGGTTTGGCCATGTAGTTTTCATTTTACTCCTAGAGTGATTAGTGTCGATATGACCACAACATAGGTCTAACGAACAACATTTGGCAGATGATAAGGGTAACACATGGCCCAATCAACTAGTGACACATGTCAGGGTTGATTTGACCCCTAAGATCTATGAAAGCCACAAATTGGGGTGACACATGGAACCCCTACTATGGGTCTACGTCACGCTTGGTGATGTCAGCATGCCATGTCACTCCAGCGTTCGTCACTTCGATGATATCCTTGTTCATCAACATGTCGAATCTCTAGGAGTAGGGCTTCGCTGGAGTGCTTTACACTATCCTTTCACTAGTCGATCGAATGGTAGAGAAGGGTCCCGAAGGATCCTTAGATCCACGACTCACATTAATTCACAACTCTGGTATTCAAGGTTTTGGTGCTATGGCACCTCTGTTCTCCTGAAGCAGTCAGCGCTGGGTTGACCGTGACGTAGATTTGATGGTCAGGCAAGCCCCCAAGTATCCTCGGATCTACGACTCGGGTTACTTCACAACCAATAAGTGGGTCAGGGTTTGACAGTGGGTTATATCCCCACGATCACGGTTATGAAACCATCAAATGTTGGTTGACTTCACAGGTAACCATAGCTACAGGTAGCCTTAGGCTAATTTGAGAGTGGTAAGGCTATAACCTCTCGAAACCTTGAACTCCCGTAGTCCCAAAACCAAGGTAGCTTAGTTCCTCTCAGACCTAGCAATGGGTTCCCAGGCCTTGGTCATATGAATCCTCTAATAGGCCTCGGGATACACACCCACCTCTTTACCGTTATTTAGTTAGGGTTGTGGTCATGATCCTTGGTCACATCGACAACTGGTTTGAAGGAAGTGCCTTCCATTCTCTGGACTTAAGTTCTATAACACAAAAATATATTTCTCGACCAATACAAGAACCGTGAACTTATCCTTAGACTCATTTACAAACCTACGTCTCATAACTCTCCAACTGCTAAGCGGGAGCAAGTAGAAACCAATTCAAAAACATGGGTTCATAGAGAAAAAAATAAAAATAAAATTATTCCCACTTTAATCATACCTTACAAATTTTTTCATAGACACATACATTCAACCATTATTTTAATTTTAATATATCGAGCATAAAATACTTATCAAGAACCTAGAATTCATGAAGCAACTGTTGAGAGGGGTGTCTGTTTCCACCCAACCGTAGACACAACCACTCCTGAACAGATTTACCGTTGGCCACCCCCTAGCTAGACCATGATGCTTTGAGAAAGAATCTTTCTACTTGTTCCATGACAGTTAGGGATGGAGGTTACTCTCCTCCTTCCACAGGAACTTGGAAAAACGATTTTCTCTCTATCAAGAAAGGGGGTCTGCAATATTCTTTGCAACCTCTTTTATCATCTTGGATTGAAAACGTTTCTAGAAATCTCTTGCACCCAGAACAAGCTTGTGTTTTAGTTCTCTCCTCGAACCAAAGATTTTCATGCCCTCTTCTCTTGCTTGTTATGTCCCTCTGCCCACGAGTTCATTTCTATTCTTGCCTTCCTCAAAATTATTGCATGGGTCTGAATCCCTAGCTCATGGTCAGGTCAAGAATTCTTTCATATGGGTAGTTTTCCCATCTCCTCATTAACTCTTGAGGAGGAATTCCCAACTACCAACTTGATTGGTAGCTTATTTCTGGGTCAGAGGACTATTCTGGGTCTAAGAAATTTAAATCCAATAAGGTACTGGTCTGTTGGGGGTTATCTCAACCATTTCTGGTCTCTCTCACCGTCTCTCTCATAGCATCATGGTCTATCTTGGAAAACCCCCTCCTCAACAGTCATGCAACACTATCCATTTTATTTAATAACAACAAATACACACACACACACATATACACATTACCTTTTATAGTAAAAATGTTCATCAATTCCAATGTCCACACATATCGAGTCTACCCATAGTAAATAGGCAAGTTATAGTTATATTTACAAGCAGGGGGAAACACGGGTATTACATAGTTCCTTGGTGCCTCATTAAAACCCCGATGATGTGGATATTGAAGTGATTAATAATCATGATTCTAGGACTTGATCTTTATTTCCTCTACATTTTTATGATTTCCTTTCATCTTGTCATATCCTTTAGGGAGACTCTCATCTAGGTTATGTAAGAACATTCCATACATGGGATTTTTCAATTCTTCCATCTTCTTTGTCATATGTTCCCTACTTTCATCCATCTTCTTTTCCATCTCTCCAATTTGGTGAAAATTTTCATCTCTTTCTTTTGGAATCATGGTTGAGCTCTCTGGAGGTTTAGTTGGTGAAGTAAATTTTATAGGAACCTTTGGATCCATGTAAGAAAACAATAATTCTCCTCTTTTTCCTCTTTGTCACAAATATTGAATCACCAAAAATTGATCTTTCAATCAAAAGTTTTGTACCTTTCAAACCCTCATTTGGAGAATATCTGGATGGCAGACCTTTATCTTGATATATATATGAAATTTTAACCCTTTTGAGTATGAAATTTTGACATGTAGTACTTTGATATGACTTCTTAAACTCCTAAAAATTTCATAGTCTGAACCTTCACTGATAAAAACTTATAGCAAAAATAGCAAAAATGTCTTGTTTAAGACTAATTTCAGGATTAGTAATAAACCCCAACTTCCGCAAGATATATCTCACAAATTGTAATGATTCAAAATATGAAAATTTTCCACATTTACTTCACTATGTTTCCTCCAAATTCTGAAAATTTCAGAGTCTGAAACTTCACTGAAAATTTTATATAGCAAAAATAAAAAGATGACTCGTTTGAGACTAATTTCAGGACTAGTCACAAACCCTAAATTCCACAGGATATATCTCCAAACTATAATGAACCAGAACCTAAAATTTTATCACCCGTTCTTCACTATCTTTCCTCGATCTCCTTGAAATTTTGTTGTCTGAAACATCTTAGAAAAATAGCTATAGAAAAAATGCCAGTATGTCTTGATTGAAGAAGAAAAACCTTAAAATCCCACTCTCAACCACATATATGAAGAAAGAACAATTGAATTAGCTTCACTTTCTTCATTCTCCCTTTCCCAAATAAAACCTCCCCTTCAAATTTGTTGATGGAATTGACATCTCAAATGCAAGGCACATTAATACCTGTCTCATTAAGATACTCACCAATATACACGAAGGATTGATATGCCATATAGACCTAAACCATAGAGCCCTGAGGACATGATATTTATCAAACAAAAGACTTCAATGCCTTCAAGTGCCTCTCCACCATCCACATTGACCTTATGTGTATAGTTCGACATATTTCAGTCTCCTCAAATTGTTGTATAAGGTAGTGTTCTTGTGCATTGAAAAATATTAGAGGTAGATACCTTTGCAATTAACACATTAGTAGAGAAATTTCTCTTTCCAATACATTATATCTTCTTTAAGGATTTCCTTACATGAAAACTCTACACATGATGAGAGGAAATCATAGGTTTTAAAAAAATTATACATACAATGCAAGTAAATCACATGAATGCAAGCTCTACAACTAACCTTTCAAGAATAAATTGTGACTTACCTCATGTACCTATTGAGATTGTATATCACTTGTTTTATGATCCTATCGATGTCGCCTAGGAGAGATAGAGGCAGAACATATTGTAACAACAAAAGAATCATATTTTTTCCAAAACTCAAAACAATACCAAATTTCTAAAAAAGGGAATAACAATATGATGATTTACCAAAATACCTTAATAAAGGTATTTCAATCATGAGTTTTTACCCCACCAAATTCACCTTTCTTCGTTAAGATATTCTTTATATTTGAAGCAAAACCAATGGGAAATTTAATTTTCTATATGATGTATTTTAGAGCATTGCTTTCTTACCCTATAAATAACCATGGAATATTGTTTGGTTATCCATCACTAGAAGAGTGAATCAAATTTCTCATTACATGATTGGATTCTTGAATGTCACTACAAACTTTGGAAATTTTGTATGTGTTAGTCCTTCCATTTAATATTCTCCATGATGTTTCTATAGAATTCTTCTTGATATGCATTGTATCATACAAATAAGCTACTTGTAGGTTCTCATAGTAAGGAAACCTACTAAATTGGATGGTGTATCTTTTCATTCCTCATGGAATCTCATTAATGTAGTGACATCCTTATGAAACATAAAAGAAACAATAATTAACTATAGATACAGTCAAAATAATTGAATATAAATACAAGTTGAACAACATTACATATTACAGAAACCAATTGCTTACCTTTGTTATCTTTCAAGTTACTCTGAAAGTGTTTACACCATGTTTGGGGGGGCTTTATGATATTTTTGGTACATGGTGTATGTCCATCCCCTAGATGGTCCAAGATGGATTGGCACATGGGAGATGGTTTGTGATGGATTTGCACATGCGAGATCACTTTCTTACTAGTTGCTTGACCTTAGTTGGGTGATTTTTTTGCATTCTTCCATAGGGAATTGGACTTTTCTTTCTTAGAGAACACCCTAGGAAGAGAAGCATTGTGCATCTTAGAGGAGGGAATCGGGATCTAGACAAAATGTGATAGCTTGGATTCATGCATGGAGGCTTGGAGTTGGCCCAGGGACACCAAGGTTGTGACAATGTTCATATAGTGGGAGTGGACCTAGGGGAGCACATGGCTTAGAAGGAGCCATGGATTCTATATGGGATTATGATGGAGGGGTGTGGTCAAACCTTGTGTAGCTGCATCATCTTGGAGCTATTATTATGTATGATATCACCATGGAGCTTGACATGTGTACCCTTGGAGTGTAGCACTTCACTTGTGTTAGCCTACATGTGTTTATTGTAGGTTGCATGTAAGGGTATTAGGCCACATTATATTGTTTGCCTCCCTTTATTCTCATACATATAGAGGAAGGAAAGAATCCTTCACTCATTCATTGATCACTCATCATTATTATTCACACATGTGTGGAGATGTGACTAGGAGGAGCACACTAGTCGTCCTATCTCTCTTATATCTTCATTTACACTTGGTATTTTTTTCTCTCTTGAGTCGCTAAGGTTTCTCGATCTTATTAGAGAATATTGAAGTCTAGGTTTAAGGTTTCATCCCCCATATATTTCGAGATTATGGTTTCAACTATCATAGGTTTTATTTGGTGAAGGAGAATAAGAGGAGGAGAAATACATCTTGCCTTGGAGTACTAGCTTGAGTTATTCATGCTTGTTGGATCTCCTTGGTTGACCTAGGTTTTTTCATTATTTTCCCTAGATACAGTTTTGGAGAGCTAGTTATTTGTACTAGCCTTGTGATAATTCTATGGTATGTACAACAACTTCATCTTATGCATATTAATGAAAAATGCAGTTGTCCAATACTAGTGTAAATTGTAGATTTTATTTTCAGCCATCTATGTTCTTCATGGTTTGTAAATTCTAGCTATATATGTCTTGTTTATTTCACATAAGTTAAGGGAAATCATGTTAAGTGACTCAACATTGTAATTGAAGAAGATAAGGGCTATTTTATTTCTATAAATAATAGTTTTCAGATCTAGTTTACACATGATAAGATTGTCCTCAAGGGATGTAACTTATTGGAACACTTTGGTATCTTTTCTCTTGGATTGCCTAGAAGTTTGGGGTTGTTAGGGAATGAAATATTGTCCACTTCTGCTAGTGTTTTGTATCATATTTTATAGCAACCCTATGGTTGAAAATTCATAGAGTTAATATATGAGAAACCTTTGCTTGAGAGTTGAAATTTCTATTTTGCGTTAAAATTCAAAGCACACAGAAATTTCCACGTGGTATCAGAGATTTTGCGGCTGAGATCACAGTAGGTGTAAGAGGGAGTGTGTATTTTCTCTAAAGATTACCTAGGAGAGGTACTTGACCTTGTTAAGGTTGTTGGGTTGTGAAACCCTAGTGTGCTTGAGATGAGCACTTTCACATGTCATAGGTTTTCTTGAGGTGAAACCCTTGTTTCTCTCATGATGAAAGGTTATGGATCTACTACATTGATGGTTGTTATGGATGTATTTTCAACTAGTGTGATTCCTAGGAGGATCTGTGATGGGTGTTTGATTGATTATGAGAACTTCCAACATTTTTCACCTATGATAGGTGGAGGATCTTCTTCATATTGTTTATTTTCCAAGATGGATATGGATTTGGTCTCTTGTTTGAATTCTAACAATTTGTCCAATGTTGGATGGTATGTAGACAATGGAGGTTTGAGACATATGACATATGATAGGTTATTATTTAGCACATTTCAGGAGCAAGAGGAAGTCATGAGTAGCTTAGTGATGATTCCACTTATCTTATGAAAGGAGTTGGCTCCATTCACTTTTAGATGCATTTAGGTGATGTTGTTAAGTTGGGTGATGTTTTAATTGTCCCTAATTTTGAAGAAGAATCTTGTTTCAATGTCTTGTATGATAAATGTACAATGGATGTTTTTTTTGAGGGACAACATTACACCATTAGTGATTGTCGTCTAGCTAGTCTGAGGACTTTGGGTAGAGGGGTGAGAGAGGGTGACATTTATAGGCTACTTGTTGATTTAGTGGCACTTGTGCATTACAATGAGAGGATGAAGGAGCCTTATATATTTGAGGAGGCATATGCAGAGCATGCATGGTGGGATACCATGGAAACAAGTTCATAACCTATTATGAATGTTGTGATAAAATATTGTGTTGATGGATATAATTTTACTTCTATAGCTTACTAGGTCGATATTTGGGCACAATGGGAGATTGTGGTGAGAATATATGTTTTATTTAATGAGGATATATGGTCTTCAAGTTCACATGATTCTTCTTTAGTGATCGAGGATAATGTGGAGGTTGTTGTTCTAGAGACTCAACATGAATCATATTCAAAGGGAGATGAGGTGAGATTGGGTGTGGATATGCATTCACCTACTAATTTATCTCATAGGAAGATGATATGGGTCACCCGAACATTGCAGGAGGCATAGGACCATGTAAGAGTGCCTAGATCTTTAATGATGGAAAGTATTCCTCCTAGGATATATACTAGTCATATTTCTTTGGTTTCTTCCATTTGTGATCATTTTAGTTTCCTTAAGGAGGAGATGTTTGATGCCTTGAGGGAATATGATGCTAAGATTAATTCCAAGTTTGTGGATAATTGGAATATTGTAGAGTATAGGGACAAGGTTGATGGATTCTCTCAAACTAAGGGAGTTTACCATGATGTTACTCTTACTTAAGGATTCTCTTTGGATGAAGGAGTTGACATAGCTTAGGTTGTTTCAATTGTTGGAGGATTTGAGGTACATGAGAAGATTCTCATGTTCATAGTTTGTTGGTGCCCAACATGGGTTGTTTCCTATACCACAAGCTTGGTCTTCACAGATTGATGAGTTGACTTATGCAAATTTCTATCTTTTGGAGTTTGATAGATGTCTTCCATTTGTATTGATCTTGTATGGAGATATGATTTTCTTTACGGGGTGTCCTGGACAACTCATGATGTGGTGTCCATTGAAATTTTCTTGTGATGTTGACTTAATGGATGTTAGGGTTTGGCAAGATATGTATTATCTAGTATTATATTCCTTCATATTCACATGTGGTCAGTAGTCTTTGGATAATAGAGATGTTGTGATAACATGGGTGATAGTTTCTTTATAGGAGATAGTGGTTGATTTTGGGATTGAAATAGGTGCATAATTGCAAGTGACAGGTTTGGATTTGTAGAGGGATTCAACAAGTTTTGGTGTAAACACTTTCATCGTAAAGAGGGAGTGTTATCTTTAAAGTTACTATAAGAATTTCTACACCATGTTTAGGAGTGCTTCATGATATTTGGGGTACATGGTGTATGTTTAGCCCATGGATGGTCCAAGATGGATTGGCACATGGGAGATGGTATGTGATGGATTTTCATATTGAGGATAAATTGCTTAGTGGCTTATTAAACTTAGTTGGGTTTTTTCTTGGCATTATTCCCTTGGGAGCTAGATTTATCTTAACAACTTGGGAGACATCCTCCATGATGAACACATGGAGAGGTTCACTTTCTTGGAGAATTCCCTACTTAGGAGGAGAAGTGTTGTACATTTTGGAGGAGGGAATTAATCCCTAAACAAGATGGTGTATCTTGGATTCCTTTATGAATACTTGGAGTTTCCTCGAGGATTCCTGGGTTGAGACAATGCTCATGTAGGGGGAGTGGACCCAGTCGATCACATGAATTAAGATGATCCATGGAGTCCATATAGGCTTGTGACAGAGGGATGTGGACACACCTTGTGTACAAAATTACCTTCGAGCTTGACATGTTTACTTTTGGAGTGGAGCACTTCACTTGTACACGCCTACATGTGTTTATTGTAGGTTTATGGTAAGGGAATTAGCCCATATTGTATTATTGACATCCCTTACCTCCCATATATATAGAGGAAGAAGAGATTCCTTCACTCATCATTATTATTCACATGTGTGTAGATATGTGACTAGGAGGAGTGCACTACTCATCCTCTCTCTCTCTCTCTCAGTCACCGGGGTTTCTTAATCTTCTTGGACCATATTGTAGTCTAGGGTTAGGTTTCATCACTTGGATATTTTGAGATTATGGTTTTGAGAATAAACCCTAGCTTATGTTTGGTGAAGAATAATAGGAAAATATTTCTTTCCTTGGAGGACTAGATTGAGTGATTCATGCTTGTTGCATCTCCTTGGTTGAGCAAGGTTTTTTCATTATTTTCCCTAGGTAGGGTTTTGGAGAGATAGCATATTGTACTAGACTTGTGATAAAGCTATGGTATGTAAAACAACTTCATAATATGCATATTATGAAGTTTTCAACTATCTAATACTTGTCTAAATTGCAGATTTGATTTTCAGCCATCTATGTTCTCCATGGTTTGTAATTTTCAGCTATATATGTCTTGTTGATTTTGACATAAGTTAAGGGCAATTATATTAAGTAATTTAACATTGTAATTGAATAATATTAGGTTTTTTATTTTTATATATAAATATATTTTGGATATAGTTTATGCATGATAAGATTTCCCAAAAGGACTGAAAATTATCGAAGCAGTTTGGTATATGTTTTCTTGGATTGCATAGAAGTTTGGAGTTGTTAAGGATTGAAATAGTGTCCACTTCAATTTTTGTTTTTCATCATATTTCATAGAATCCCTAAGGCTAAAAATTCATTGGGTTAAGATCCGGGAAACCTCCAATTAAGACGTGAATTATTACTTTTCATTAAAAGTCAAAACATGCAAAAATTTCCACAACCTTGATGATTCTTATTATATTTTAATTTCCATAGTTAAGGTGTCATTCTTTGTGGTTTTATTTTAGTGTCTTCCTTCCCACTAAAATGATATTTCTCGGTAGTTCAATAATTATGGTTCTTAGGGAGGAATTTCCTATACTTATTACACACCACATTGCCTAAACTTCTTGAACCTCAAGATATCATTTTGGGACCACTTGATGAACATGCAAATTTACCATTTATTTGAATACTTGCAAGATATGAAATTATGTCAAAACTAGTATACAAAGCAATGATTCAAAAAATGCATGAATAATTGATAAAATAATATACTTTTAGAGTGTAGTACTTATCACAAAAATGTGTTAGCCCTAGGGTATCATGATTTCTCCATGTATGTATTCCATGGAATTTAAATTGTTGTTTCCCTACTAGTTTGGAAATGTCATACATAGTGATGCCAATTCATAACTTTAGAAGTTAATCAATAAGAGGTATAATAAATGCATCCATATAATTAACTTGGTACCTATGTAATTATTTGAAAATACACATTTTTATTATCTTGTACATATAATAAATTATGTAACAAACAACCAGACAAATGAAACTTTATGTTGAAAACATCATTGTCAACAATTACCTGGAACATGTTGGTTTTTATGATTCTTAGCTCTTGATAGTTATTTACTTATGATTAATAACAATATACACTTTCATACAAAGGTTACCATAGAATAACTATACACTGAAAATATCAACTATAATACTGCAATAGAAATGACAAGATCTAGAAATATTAACAATGCATAGCAAACAGAAGAACACAACACACGAACACAAGAGTTTATCCTGGGAAACCAAACCTTGGGAGAAAACCCAACAAAATTTCTATAGAAGAATTCAGTCCAAGATATTACCAGTACATTACCATCAATAACCAAAATACCATACAGAGAATATCCTCCCCAAGGATAACATCACCAAGACCTAGTGCCTCAATAAGATGACCAAGAAAAACCAAGAATACCCTTCCCAAGTGTGGTGCACTCATCAAGTTACCAGAAACCCAAAAATAGTGAAATCACCAAAACTGTAGCTACAACTACCTTGTGCGCATTGTAGAAGGAATTATTTGACTGTCCAAATGAAATGATCCAATCATGTATTTATACTAATCTGGACACATGTCTGGGGCCGACTTCTTATTCTGGGTCTTCAAATTACTTTATTATTTTTTGTCTTTTACTGGTGGGGCTGATTTCTCTTCCTGGATCTTCAATTTATTCCTGGGGATTTTGTAATGGCGTAGATGCATCTTCTTGTACTTTCTTGTGGAGAATAACTTGCCTGAAGTTGCAAATCTTCAACACTCCCTCTCAACAAAGGAGGCATTCTCCATACTTGGATTTCTTTTATCATAGAAAGGTTGTCTTCATGAGCCATGTTGATGATCAATCTCCATACAATTGTGTCTAACACCTTGGGTATCAATGAATACCACACCTAGACCATTCACTTTCACAAGTACACCCTTGTGAGTAAATTTCACCACAGGTAAACCCCTGTGAGTGAATCTGCCATTCTCCACTAGTTAAACCACCAATACTGGGAGAGTGACATCCGATGCTATCTGACATGTGGAAGCACCTCAAGCACCTTGAGTCCATAAGTAAACCATTGTAAGTAAGGACTACACTTGTGCCACATGTACAACCTCGTGAATATCTTCTCGATGTTGCAAATCATCAACACTCCCTCTCAACGATGAAGACATTTTGCATCATGCATCATACTTGGCCACTCATCATAATAAATCTATGTGAATGATATCATCATTCTCCCAAGGTCACACAGACCTATCCTAGATCACACAAACCTATCTGAGGTCACACAGACCTATCTGGGTCACACAAATCTATCTGGGTTACACAGACCCATCCGATGCTCTACTAGAATGTCAACAATTTTCTCATCTGTGTGATAGAATATGATTGTTCCATCTACACCATGTATCGGATGAAGTCTTGCAAGAAGCCTATGAAACTACATTGTTTCACGACTCCCGTCATTGGCTGTGATATACTCTACCTCTATTGTATTGAGTACTACAAAAAATTTCTTCCTGCTAAGCCAATAAGCATGGATAACCCGATGCAACACCCATTGGTGCTCTTTTTTTCTACCGCACTTCCTACATGGTTAGAATTTGTATATGTCTGCAACTTCACCCCATCATCTGAGACATATCATGTCCAACTGTACCAAATAGGGACATGATTTGTTGAAACCCAATGGTATTCTCTCAGCTCTACCATAAACTGTCTCAAGGTGCAAAACAAGTATCCATCCTGGTATTAACCAGATACATCAAGGATCCAATCAAATTCTTATACATCATGGGATTCCCAAATCTAAACTTGAAGTAGAATCACTCAAATTCTTCAGATTTGTCATCATAGGTGTAGTCATGGACTTGCAGTCCATCATATCGAATCTCATCATATCCCCTAAATGAGGAAGATCTCATCTAATCTTGTCATGCCTCTAATCCCAAGAGTACATCTAGCCAGGATCCTCCATCTCAAAATCTGAGTCCGAAGTAAGTATTTTTGTCCAGTCTACCTCACTGGATGCTCCCTCTATGATTGATACAAAATCCATACCTCAGTCCTCTTGATTGGTTGCCTCCTCTTTCACTGTAACAAAGTCTACTGAAACAAGTGTATCATCCCAGGAGATCTCACATCTCCTCGAAGCCTCCTAAAATCATGACACATGTATGTTAGTCCTAGAAGATGTCTCTCTCTCATCTGGATCTGAGGGGGATATCCCTTTGAATGATTGGATCTCCCTATGATCCAATTGACTCTCTCTAAGATCAAGATCACTCTGATTCTGCATCATTCTTGGTTAAAACCAAGCTCATCAAGTATCCATTGATCCTATAATACTCGCTCCCTTTGAAACATGAATCCATTTGAGTCTGTATAATATTTGGAGCCATCTTTTCCCTTTGCATCTGTTGATATCCTTTGATGTCTAATCTCCAATGAACTGTCTTGGGAGGTTTCTCCTTCCTAGTGGATCCTAAGGGATAACTCTCTCTAAATTCTCGCTCCTTCTGAGATGGTACTTGGTGGGGCCACCTGCCTCACCACTGGTGGAGCCACATGCTCCTCCTCATAACTAGAAGGTTTTGAATCAATGATGTGACTCCATGTAAATCAAGAATATATGAGGTAGTTTTCTCTATTTGAAAGTATAATGGGGAGTTGCATGCCATACTGTATCCTGCAAGGTATCACCAAACCATGTTGGCCTCTTCCTGGTCACTGCAACATCTCTAGGTAGATCCATTGACCCAACTATGTTTGCTAACTCTTATTGATGATCTGAAGAGTGAACAACTGGACTAGACAGATCTATATGGTCATTTTCAGATCCTTCTACTCTTCACAATCAATCTCCATGTGAAACACTCTATATCCCACAAAAGTATCTATTGGCGCAAGGGCATACCTAGGGTTCAACGCTACAACAATGCACCAACAAAACCCTAACTACTGACCCTTTTGGCAACACCTATGAAGTATATGAAGTCTCACCCGAGGTAGAGGTAGGGGTGGTTGCAGGACTCAGATGTCTGCAACCTTAGCCGTGAAAGAGATATGTGATTCTAACACTTAACAGAGCACTTAGCAGTAAACATTCATCAACATTTAGTTCTTTGTAACAACGCAGACAAACCCTAATTACAGAGCATCTCAATATTCAACCAGATCCACATCTAATAGCACTTAGCATAAAAGGAACATATTAGATCTAGCAGATTCAAACACTAAGCATACTCACATAGATCAGATCTAACATTCATTCTCCTTTATAAGCATAAAGCAACATTAGTTCTATCTAACATTCATCTATATCATAGAAAATTACACATAAACACACCAACACATCGCACAAAGTAGACCAACACAACATATACATGGTTCACCCCCCCCCCTGGTGCTACATCCACCAACTCTTCTTCTCTTTTGTTATCTTTTGTTAATCAGTTACCTGCACAGAGCCTCAAAAACCCTACTCTACATAGGACATGAGATCTGTGCACTTTGCTAGATCCTCCTTCCCCGAGTTAGGTTCTGCACAAAGCCTCCTCTCGATCTCTTACAGTCCCTTGCACTTAGCCTTACCAGTCCTACATAGTATGCACAAAGCACTTACAATCCTCCGATCACATAGATCGATCACTACTTTCTACATCACCTAGCTTCTATATATATATTACAAAAGTGGGCCTAGGCATGGGTAAACCCATGGGCCGACCTTCCCATACCTGTTACATGATCCCAAAACCCAAAAATCCCTAAAAAGGGGCCGAGATCCCACAATCTTGTCTTCATCTTGCGCTTTGTCTTTGACAACTAGTCGAAGTCCCAAAAATAGGTCAATCATGACCAAGTATCCTCAAAACTTGGTCAAGGTCCAACATGCCCCCAACACTCACCTGTGACTCGTCCCAAGTCACTATGATCTAATTAGTTCTTCTTAAAAAGTATAGAGCTTAGCTCAAGCTTCTTCAACTTGTTACTGTGCTACGACCTCCTTTTCAGTGAACTCTTGGGTGACTGCCTCATTCATTAGTCCTTCTAGGTGTTGTTCAACTGCAGTGACAAATTTCTCCAGTTCTTCTCCTCGAACTTCGATCTCTATGAATAGTTGGTAAGCCTCATCCTGTATAGGTTGGAGCCTCTAATTTACTTCAATGACTCTGATATGAATAGTATGGACCTGCTTCTTGGCAGTGCGCTACTCTTGGGATCGCTTCATTCTTTCTACAGCTGACAGGGGCTTCAACTGCACCTGTATTTTATTTGCTTGATACTTCACTTCCTAGAGCTGTGAATCCAGTGCCTTCAATTCTGTATTCTCAGTGAGTTTCTCATAAGTCTGGGCACTGCGATCATTGAGTTTCTTACATTCCATGGCAAGAGCCTTTATTCTCTTGACTTCTCTCTTGGCAGTAACTTCTCTCTTGGCAGTAACTTCTCTTTGATCTCTTAATTCCTACAGAGTGTTGGGCACTGTGCGGAGCTCTAAATTTTCTATTCTTTGTTGTAGCTGCTGGATGGCTTCCACAAGTTGCTCTACTTGATGCTCAACCTAGTCTTCTGCCTGTGGCTCACAACCTGTCATAGAGTGAAGTTCTCTGTTGACTGCTTCTTTTACCTCAAGTTTCCCTGCGAGCAACTATTCCTTTTCTTGATGCATTTGCGCTTTCTCCTCATCAAACTTTGTCTGGAGAGAAATATTCTCCTTCTCTACAACTCGACGTTGTTCTACAAGTACTCCTTGAACTCGATTCAAAGCCTAGGTGGCTTGTTCTATTTCTTCTTGTGCTCATCGAAGGTGAGCCTCAGTTGCATCTGCTAGTTGACGGAATTGGGCTGGCTCATATCCCAACTCATGTTCTCCCGATGGCAAGGGCGCAGTGGAGACTACACAACTGGATTGAAGATCCTGTTGTACCCCTCAGAGTTCAACCTCAATTCTATCGTACACTTCCTCCTGCTTAGTTTCTTGTTTCTCCATTATTTCCAGTGAAGCTTCGTTTAGAGCTGCTATAATGAAATCAAAGTCATCAGGAGTAAGTGTAGTCTGCATCTTGGTCATGGTGGCTTTTGATTTCTTCTGGGAAGAAGGTTTTGGGGGAGAAACCTTCCTCTTGTTCAAGGGGTCAACCTCATCTCTGGGCAGTGTTACTTTGCCTTTCTTTTGTTCATCTCACTTTTCCTTCATCTCTTCTACGTTGTCATCACCTCCTCACTCAGGTGATACAGAAGAAGTCTTCCCTGAGGCGCTGCTTAGATCTTGGACCTCCTCAGTCTTCTTTCTTTTGTTGGTTCCAAGTGTGTCATGTTCTTTGTGAGTGGTCTCCAGGCTGTCCAGTTCAAGATCAGACATCTCTGCAGGGTTAGCAGTGATAAGGAGTTCTGCAGACCATTCCTTAGTGATCTCCTCCAGGTCCTCTTCCGTAATCTTGTAGTACAACTACAGTTTCTCCTTATGTTCATCGGCTCGCGCTGTAATGTAAATGAAATGTCGATATGCGTTGAACTTCATCAGGGTTCAGAATCTCTGTAAGGTGTTTGGAGTCATGCAAGACTCAACTTCGATGGCTCTCTTCAGCTGAAGGTAGTACGTATGAAAAACAACATTCCACTGCCACTGTTTGTTCATATCGCTTGAGTACCAAAGTGTAGAGAACTTTGCGGCAAGTTGCTCAAATGGATCGATGTTTGGGTAGGTCACACCTTCCAGCATCTCCGAGGCAACAAAGGCGATAAGGATCAGGAGCCAACTGAAATGGAACTCATAGTCTTAATCCTGGGCTTCGTGGTAGTCTAGTTTGAGTTGACTGACTAGGTACTTCACCCAGTTCATCTGTAAGCCTTCTACACACTTACCTGCGAGGTCAACAACAAATCTCGTGACCTGTGTAGGTCTGTTCTTTCTTACCAAATTTCCTGCAATTAACTGACAGGCGAGGTGCACTACGCCATTCTGGATGGAGGCTACCTTGTAGCCTCGTGTTCCCTTTTTGACATCGCCATATGTATCCTTGATTTTATGTGCTAGTGCGTGGTCTGTGTATTTTCCTGGATAGAACTCCTGTGGATCGGGTCCTTGCATACAAAGCATACTGTAGTTTTTGCGATCTCCGAGGTTGAAGTCACTGAACTTCAACGTTGTGATCTTATCCTGCTGTGTGAAAACTGCACGTATCCACTTTGGGAGGTACATAGTAATCATGGTGTACTCGAATTCTCTTGGCACACTATCTTGACTCACTGCCTTGGCCAAAGGTGGGATGTAATCAAGAAATATGGATGGGATCAGCTTCGCATTGGCTAGGTCATCTCTTTGCTTGGTTCTCTTTTCTGCTGATGGTCGGGATGATTCGGCTTCGGGAGCAGTCGACGAAGAGGCTTGCAATCCTCTCGTCGATGATTCTTGAATACTTGCAGACATCGCTCTTTTAGACATTACCCTTTCATTCATTAGGTTAATAAGAACTTCCTCGACAATTTTCTCTGCAGCGCTAAGCTCGTCCGACCTGCATGCTCGTGTTTGAATGTCTCAGGTTCAAAGAGTAACAGGTTAATGTAACGGGATAGATGGAAAAAGTGCAATGATCACTGTGTGAAAATCAACTAAGCTACGAGCTCAAATTCACGGTTAGAAAAAGTGTTCTCGATGCGTGGCGCGAAGGGATAAATATATACTTGGTAACAGATCTCTTGCAATGGGTAAGAAGCCTTCATTAACTTAGTTATGTTCATTACGGTGCAGTCCCATCGGTCTGGTGGCGAGTTGTCTGACCATTAATGCATTTCTTCCTGTTCGGGGCGTCAGTCTAACGGATATATTATTCCCAACGGTTGTATTGCTTTGCCATGGCAAAATGCCATGTGACGCTATTATGATATTCCGACAAAGCTCCAATTTTGTAAATTTTCCTTCTGCGAAGTTCCCTCGGGAACCCTCTGCAACTTTTCAATCTTAGCTCTCTTCTTACTTAGTTTTCTAGCCTTCTTTCCAGTGAACTTCATCTTGGAATTCCTTTTTGCATTTTGATTTTTATCTTCTTTTGGCATAGCAACTTCGCGCTGTTGAGATTCTTTCCTAGAAATCAGGGGTAATACTTCATCTATATCTGGAATAGGCATTGTAATCTTCTAGGAGTCCTCTGGTATTTTTGCAACTTCGACATCCAATTCTCTGGTTTCAAATGGCTTCGATCTATTCTCCTGTTCTTTAATCAAGTGCACGATCTTCCTAGTCATGAAATCTTTTAACTCTTGCTTCTTTTGCTCTAAGACTTCTTTTTCTTTCCTTCTGGCATGATCCTTTTTCAATCCAAGGTTTTTTGAGAAACATAGTAAATGGAGCGTTGTCCTCAATAAATTTAACAACTTCAAATTCTTCCTCTGTCAAAGTTCCATTGGCACTCATAGATATCTAGGTGAGCTTTCCACATAGGTTTATCATCTTTCCTCTGAATAATCATATTCCTCCCAATGAAGGAATCATAGTAGGCCTTCCTATAGCTTCCCAAGTTCTTTCCATCATGATATTCACCTGTGTTTCCTCATCGAGAACACAGTCAATGTCGAAGTCTCATATTCTTACTTCAACACATTATTTTTCTTTGAATATCTCTGATAAGTTGATATGTCAGTGGTCATTCAGGATTCTTTGCATCTGTAGTAATACTTTCTCTGATCCTTTCTGAGGTTCTATCATAATATCAGTTTCTAGATCTTCCTTAGGGTTTTCTTGGTTCATACTCATTCTTTCAACCTTAGCAATCATTATAGGGAAATCCAATACTTCATGGTCCATAGCTTTGCAACAACGACAACTAGGTCTCTTTCCAGAGAATTCCTTAGCCAGATGTCTCGGTCTTCTGCAACTGTAACAAAGGGTTAATCCTCTCTTTCTCTTAAATGATCCCCAACCTTTCCTGTACTGCACACTAGGATCATGGTAGCTACCCTGCAAAAAAATCTTTCTAGGATCCTGCATCCATTTGTTAGTCCAGACATTCTTTCTATGCATAGGTATAACATATCTTTCCTTATTCTTATCGGATCTACTCATATCAAATCTTCTTTCTTCTATCATTGCCCTAGTTTTCAAGCTAGGATAAATCTTATTAAATATATCTAGCTCCATACTTTAGAAACAAACATTTTCCACTAATCTTATCTTCAGCAGAGTACAAAGCTTCCAGATCTTAAAACTTTTCACTATTCTTACCTTTATCAGAGCACAAAGAATTCAAATATTACCTCTTTTCTTCAGATCAGACTTATTTTCTTTAGCACAGAGCTTCAGAAACCAAGTAGAGTACTGCACGCTAGAGCGACAGATCTATGCATAGAGCTTTCACAATTTCAGGTCAAATCTTTGCACAAAGCTTCTTCTTTCTCAGTTCCCAACAATCACAGTTTCAGGTCCCGACAATTGAACCATTTGTTGGCATAGGGGCAGACCCAGGGTTCAATGCTACAACAACGCACCAACAAAACCCTAACTACCGACCCTTTCGGCAACACCTGCGAAGAAGATGAAGTCTCACCCGAGGTAGAGGCAGGGGTGGTTGTAGGACTCAGATATCTACAACCTTAGCTGGGACACAGATCTGTGATTCTAACACTTAATAGAGAAATTAGAAGTAAACATTCACCAACATTCAGTTCTTGGTAACAATGCAGACAAACCCTAATTACAAAGCATCACAGTATTCAACCAGATCCACATCTAATAGCACTTAGCATAAAAGGAACATATTAGATCTAGAAGATTCAAGCACTAAGCATACTCACATAGGTCAGATCTAACATTCATTCTCCTTTATAAGCACAAGGCAACATCAGTTCTATCTAACATTCATCTATATCATAGAAAATTACACATAAACACACCAACACATTGCACAAAGCAAAGAAAAATAGCATATACGTGGTTCACCCCCCCTGGGGCTACGTCCACCAACTCTTCTTCTCTTCTATTATATTATATTAATCAGTTACATGCACAGAGCCTCAAAAACCCTACTCTACATAGGACAGGAGATCTACGCACTTCGCTAGATCCTCCTTCCCCGAGTTAGGTTCAGCACAAAGCCTCTTCTCGATCTCTTACTGTCCCTTGCACTTAGCCTTACCAGTATTACATAGTATGATCGATCACTACTTTTTACATCGCCTAGCTTCTATATATATATTACAAAAGTGGGCCTAGGCATGGGTAAACCCATGGGTTGACCTTCCCATACTCGTTACATGATCCCAAAACCCAAAAATCCCTAAAAAGGGGCCGAGATCTCGCGATCTCCTTTTCATCTTGATCTTCGTCTTCGACAGCCTGTCGAAGTCCCAAAAATAGGTCAATCATGGCCAAGTATCCTCAAAACTTGGTCAAGGGCCAACAATATCCTTCTTTCCAGAAGGTTCTAACTTCATCCTCTTCGCCTTCGGTACATGGATGTATACAATCATGTACACAAATATATGTCTGGATAATATGCTCCATGTCTCAAACTAGACACCATCTAATTTGTTGCCTCCTGTAACCATCACTATAGCTCCCTCTCAGAGATACCACTTGTGACCTGCCCGGAACAAGAGCAATAACAAGGCAAAATAACAGACAAGAACAACATTGTTATGAATAGGAAATAGAAACAAGAAAAACAAAAAATAGGAACATGAATAATCATCACTATAGCTCTTTCTCAGAGTAATAGCCCGTGACCTTCCTGGAACAACAATAAGAAACAAAGAACAAGAACAACACTTCTCTAGTGTTGCTAATAGTCATTCCTTCGTGGTAACATGACTAGAACAAAACAAGAGCATATCCATGGTAACCTCCATGGAATTTACAATATAACCTACTTGGGACAAAGACAACAACCAAGAAAATCACCTAGAGGAGATCAATTATGTCTTGCAAATAAGTGCATCATTAGTACTAAACATTGAGAATTTACATAATGATTATTGTACTAACAATATTCAAGTGTCACTAAACATTTGATAGTAAAAAGTACTCAGCAGTAATATAAATCTAAATATTGTTGTCTCGGTTACAACAACAATATAAAAATATCAAACCTGATATGAAAACCTAGAATCTTAATCTCTAGGGAGGGTGCGTTATTCCTCTTAATGCACTAGATCCAACGATCCATTTGGGTCATTGCTTGGACAAGGTCCCTTGTACATCCCCTGCAAACACCCTCATACTATACTAAATGATATAACTTGGAAACATATATAAGTGCATACCTATGAAATTTGTAACACTATCCAACTTGTCTTATAATCTGAAATTGGATACCATCAATACATGAGGAAATCACAAAATCAAGATAGCAGAAAGTTCATTGTCCACGAAAATGTCAATAAACCCTAAAATTTCAACTTTGACAGAAAGTCAAACTGAGAAGTGGAGTAAGTGAGCTAGGGTAAGGCAAGTTTCTCTATACAAAACAAATTCCTCAACTTAGCCAAATAAATGTTCAACAAGATTCACAAAGAAACTTGTTGCAACTACAGTAGTAGGTTTAAGGTGAAATTTCAACTTTCACCAAGATGCAATCTAAGACCACTAGGGAGTGCGTTAGTCTAGGGTGACCTGATCTATGGAAGAATTCAACTCAACATCCTCCAATAGGTTTCTCAATGAGCTTGACAAGTTCAGGTCTATGCAGCGGCAAATAGCAACTATGCAGTGGTAATATTTCAACTAGCTCTGAAACCATGTTGATTTTTCTGATTCTCAGTTCTTGATAGTTATTTCCTTATGATTAATAATAATATACACTTTCATACAACAATTATCATAGAATAAATATACACTGAAAATATCAACTATAATACTGCAGTGGAAATGACAAGATATAGAAATATTAACCATGCACAATAAACACAAGAACACAAGAGTTTATCCTAGGAAACCCAACCTTGGGAGAAAACCCAACAACCTTTCTATAGAATAATTCATTACAAGATATTACCAGTACATCACCATCAATAGTCAAAATACTATACAAAGAAGATCCTCCCCAAGTCTAGCATCACCAAGACCTAGCGCCTCAATAAGATGACCAAGAGCAACCAAGAATATCCTTCCTAAGTGTGGCACACTCATCAAGATACCAGAAACCAAGAAATAGCAAAATTACCAAAACTGTAGGTGCAATTGGCTTGTGTGCACTACAGAAGGAGTTGTTTGACTGTCCAAATGAAATGATCTAGTCCTGTACTTATAATAATATGGGTGCCTGTCGGGGGCCGACTTCTTATTCTGGGTCTTCAAATTACTTTATTATTTTCTGTATTTTATTGGTGGTGCCGACTTCTCTTCCTATGTCTTCAATTTCTTCATGGGGCTTCGGTAATGGTGTAGATGGGTCTTCTTGTACTATCTTTTGGAGAAATACTTTCCCAAAGTTGCAAATATTCAACAAAACAATCATTGCCAACATTGCATGCTCCCTCTTTATTAACATCCAAGGAGGAAGGTTATTGCTTATAAAAAAATAGACCACGCCAAGTAAACAAACCTGAGCTCTCCAAATGGATTGACACCATTGATTTCTAATGAAATCCTAACATTACAAGGTTGTTCTTTAAAAATTGACCATGTTTCCTCAATTTCCATAACTTGAATACCATCTGTAGGAATTCACATAACACCATCTTCACTTCTCTTCTGTGCATGGTAATCCATAAATTGTGCTATGTTTTTGCACTTGAACAATCATTGGAAATGTGGAATTATGGAAATACGATGAAGAACCTTGTGGGATATATTATTTGGTACTTGATCAATTGGATATTTACTAATTCCACATCGAGGGAATTCCAAATTTGTTGCATATGTTTTCCATAATATATAATATGACCATTAGGACATGCACTAATGGCTTGATACTCCATTCCTATATCTTTCATGACAAGAGACGATTATTGGCATGTGGGAGGTAAAGTATTTGACAGTGGTAGGAGAAAATCACTTAACAATCTACAACATTAAAAAGTAAATTATTGTTATGAGTATTCATCAATAATGCATGCTTTGTACAATTAACACTAAAAATATGAGAGAGAGAGAGAGAGAGAGATGGTATTCATGTATGAAGAATTATATTACATACCTTAGGATTTGTGTGAGATAGGTGTTTGAAAAATAGTTCAATACCAAATGAATATTCATCAATATTACATCATTTATACAATTAACACTACACACACACACACACACATGGTATTATGTATGAAGAGTTAGCGTGCATACCTTAGGATCTATGTGAGACAAGTATTTGACAAACCATTCAATACCTTCAAGCTCACAAACAACAAAATTAGAAAGAGAATATTTGTCCTTGATCCTTCATATAAGGGTGTTTGTGCGTTATCAATCATAGGTACATCGTGAACATCATCAAAGTTATCATCCATTGGAGAAAAGGTGTTGTGTATCAATCTATTTAACCCTTCATTCTTAATTATATCAATATTATTATTTTCTTCCACACTATTAACTTCATCTCCATCATCTTGTTCACCAATATTTCTACTACAATTTGGCACATCCTTAGGCAATTAAAGCCTAGGATGCTTTGCCTTCATAATTACAAACAATCATATATATATATATATATATATATATATATATTTCCAAAGAAAAAAAAAACATAAATTTTATTTCATATGAAAAGAAAATTTACATTCTGAAGAATGCATGAGGAGTGATGCATTTAGTCTGTCTAATCTCCCCTTCCGAGGAAGACCCGAGCAAAAACGATACTACAAGATGACTCATTGAGAGGGGTTGATGCTACTAATAAAACACATAGGTGACCAATATCCATTGTTATAAATGTTCCAGAACAAAAGTGACCATTGAGTGGTCTAAACTAGAAGTCTATGTTACCAACCAAAAACCTACGAACTTACTGCCATGTGAAAGCCTCGATATGAAGGGACCAAGAAATAATAATCATGTGTATTAGAATAAAAAAAAATTTACCCAAAGACCATACTGTGTCCGTGAACCAAAAAAATAAATGGAGAACCTGTACATTAAATGATGTTTGCTTGGTGCTTGAAGATAACACCCTGACAATAATTCCATAACACAAAAGCTGGTTGTAATCAAGACTGTGATTCTAGGCCGACATGGCCCCCCTAATTCTATAAAAGGATGGTGATAATATTCAAAATTTGATCCATCTCTGGCTTCAACTATATTCCACTACCCATGAGCCAAGTTAATACCCTCCTTAGAGAGTTTTTTTGGTTGCTTCGTTCCTTTCCCTGTATACATGGCGAATAGAGAAATTTGAATAAGTGTCCAAAATTAAAATAAAATTGTCAAGAAGTGGCAAAAGCCTGATGTTGTTAAACTTTTTTGTTTTCCTTATCTAGTTTATAATCAACATCGAGTCACCAAAAGTTTGAAGATTGGATATCCCTTTTTCCCCAGCAAAATTTAGAAGCAATTTTAGTGTCATTAGCTCAATGAAATTGTTTGTTCCAGGACCCAAACCCCATTTAATTTTAAATAGATGGGGATATTATAGTTGTAATATTGTTCCCGCACCACAAAA
Source organism: Picea engelmannii (assembly GCA_009831015.1). Lineage (NCBI taxonomy): Eukaryota > Viridiplantae > Streptophyta > Pinopsida > Pinales > Pinaceae > Picea > Picea engelmannii. The sequence goes on along the minus strand of ML798478.1, from coordinate 390,295 downwards.
CAATCCCTCATTTTGTGAGGCTCCTTCAAAAAAATCTCACATCCTCGAATGATCCATTGATTCCTCCATTACCTGCCTTGTCGGGGGGGATATCCTTCCCTTGAGGGAAGTGAGAAAGAATTCTAAGGCTTTGAGAATAAATGAGTTCTGGAATGGAATATTTCTCTTTGAATATTATAGAGTTTTGGTTTAACCACATGCCCCAATTTATTAGCAAAGAAAGAGATTTTATATTATGATTCTTTGGATCTTGCAACCACTTTTTCCATGCCTCTTCAATGGATTTCTCATCCCAAATGGAGTCCTTTCGAAGTGCTCTTGTGCATTAAATCCACATTTGGTGTGTAAAAGTACATACTAAAAAAAGGTGAATGTTAGTTTCCTCGACACCTTTGCAAAGTGGACACCACCCCAAACCTTCCAGTCCTCTAAGCTTCATTACATATCCCAAGTTGGCACCTTATTTTTAATTAGATACCACAAGAAAATTCAGGATTTTAAAGGAAACTTTATTTTCCAAATTCCTTTCAACCACCAGGAAGGTTCATGTTGGAGTATGTCAATGTTTATTTGTGTGTATCCAACTTTTGGCGTATTTCAAGGGGACTGTGTTTCCAGACCAATTCGTCTTCCTTGTCTATTATTTGAATGTGTCATGTTTTGAGATATCTGATATAGTCATTCCATGCTTCTATAAACTCTTCCCCCGGACCCAATTGCAGGGCCCCTTTCCATTATTAACAAATTTACGAACTTAATGAGAACTGTGACCTCAAAACGATAACTCTGGCCCCAAAACCCATATTTTTGCATAAAAAACATCAAAATCAACCCCCAAATCAAAAAGTGGTGCTACTGGTAGCACCTTTTTTTTAACGAGGTCAAAATTACAACATTTTTCAAACATGGCCTTCAAAACTCATATAGTAGCTTAGAAAAACCTTAAAATCAACACCTAAAAAAAAGATGTTTTTGATTTATTTTTTTCAAAACGTTAAAATTTTAGATAATTTGAAATCGTATTTTTAGAACTTGGTACGATTAAAATGAAAACCTCAAAATCAACCATCAAATTGAAAAGTATTGCTACCGGTAGCACCCATTCTAAAATTGGGTTATGAAAATGACACATTTTTATAAAGTGGTAAAATAACTCATCATTACTGTAAACAAAATCATAAAATCAACCCTTAAATGCTTACTTTTTAAATCTTATTATCACTCAAAGCACAAGGTAATACAAAATGCCATGAAATATCACAATATACTTTAAAAATTCAATGTCACTTTTTAATAATATTTTTACTTTTAATAAAAAAAAGTGAATACAAGTTACATTGAATGAAACATAAATTATTTCTTAAAAGTATTGTTATATTGTCCATATTCAAAACATATGAGCTAAGAAATTTTATTATATTATCCATAATCAAAATATATAATTCATAAAACATAAAAAAAAGATTCATAACTTCATGTAAGATCATATGTAAGTTCAATGCTCATTTCTAGTTACCATACAAACATCATATGGATAAAAAATACATAAAATGTTTCATACACTTATTCATATTGACTCATGGTTTTTGAAATACCATCAGATTCTACATTGTCTCTAGATGAATGGTTGGATGAATATGTATATGATCCATACTCTTCTCTATTGTTGATGAATGTGCCATCTGATTCTACATGCATTCCCAATATTTCAGATATCAAATGCCTTTTACATCTACAACTAGGTTCATCAAACTCCCATCTTGCATTTATTTCTTGTGGCAACAACCTCTTGATAATATCTGTTGTCTTGGAGCGAAGAGTTCCTTTGTTTATAAAATTGAAGTCATAAACAAGTATGTCAACATCATCTAATTTTAAGAGGTCGGTGCGACAATGAGTTGTATTTTGACCCTTTATTTTTCTCTTTCTATTGACATGTTTCTCAACCACCATATATGGCTTGTACACACCATTGAATGGGTGTGTACTTGTTGCATACCAATGCACTTCAATTGCAATAACATCATCATTTTATTTCTCAATCTTTATAACCTTTGCAATCCAGAATGGATAACCATGTGGATCTTCAATCACTAAAACTATAATCATGCTACCCTCCTTAATATCTTGTACTGAACCCTTGCAAAGGTCTTCCATGGCTTCACGTTGTGCACGTGACCTTCGTGAACCAATATACATTTCTCTTTCCTCTGATTGTGTAAACTCAATAGCACCTTGAGATTCTTGTGGCCAATGAAATGGAGTCTTCAACAATGTATATTCATTTGTTGAGCTTTAAATTATGTCACTTTGACTATTGAAAAAAGACTCCCACCAAACAAAATCAACAACATCAAATTACTCATATGTATCCTTAATGGACTTTTTTATTTCTTTCAGCCATTCAGAATAATCTACATCTCTATTATGCCTCTGTGCATTGTGGATTTCAACAACTGATTGTAAAAATAATGACCTTGATGCAAATATTGGATGATCTGGAATGAACTTAAAAAATGCTAAACCTGATGAAGGCCCCCATTTTGTAGAAGTTTAATATTGTTTTCCCATCAATTTTTTTGAAACAAAATTGATGTTGGAAGCTAATGTCATTAAGTTGCTCAATATATTTTTCTTCACAATGTGATCCCTAAATAAATCTTCGCATGTCAATAGTTTCTTCTAATATATGAAAAACAGGCTCTGGAATGTACTCTTTCTTAATACATTCAATCAATGATGGTAGGCTTCCAACATTTTTCCTCTTCAATGTTACTGAAAAATGAATGAAAATTTGATCAGTATGATCATGAGTGTGTCCAACAAGAAAGAAACCAACTTTCACCGTTTGAAAGATTCCCATTTCAACAAGCATGCTTAGATATCCAAACACAATTTGATTTTTTATTTTCATGACTAGTGTTGTCCAACTGTAGATAGAGAACTTGAGGAAGATTTCTAGGCCGGTGAGTGAACACATGATGAATTATGGTGATGGTCATATTTGCATCATTATGAATATTTGGAGCTCTGAAGTAAAACCTTGGACACATTTTTCCATTGAAAACCATACAACCAACCAAGTGAAACTGAATGGAATTCTCTTCCTGTAAATTTTTGGGTGTATGGACAAAATGTTGTAGAAGTGTTTTCTTCTGGTCCATGCCATCAATTATCATACCTAAATATTTTTTTGGAGCATCATACACTTCTTCCGATGTTTGTACAAATTTTTCCTTTCACTTGATTCTTGATTCCGATGTTCTTGAAGTGCTTTGACTATGGAATCTGCACATGACATAAAATGAAAATATTCATCATATGTTTTCATAGCTGATAACTATTCAATTAAAAAAAACAAAATAGTAAATACATACCTCTTTCTGCCCCTTCAGATTTATCTCTTCTTGATTTAAGAGTAGCACATATAGTGAAAATCCCCATCCTTGACTTCTTAGGAATACAAATATTGTTGAATTTTTTCTTCCATATTCTTGTAAAATATGCATATGTAATAAAATTACCATTTCCTTCAACACCTTCAGCATATCCTTTATACAAGTTGTAGATTTTTCTCCTTGAGAAATTATCTGGGATATGTATTATGTCTCTATCTGGCATACACTCTCCATGTTTGGAAAATAAATCATGCATCCATGACAATGTAGTCAATGGTCCACTCTCTCATCCATGATGTACCTTTGAATAAAATGAAGGATCTTTTTCCAACCTTGTCTGGATTCTTGACAGACAAAGATTACCAATTGAGTGATTTTTTTTGAAAGCCTTTCTGCAAAGTAAAATATTCCCAATGTGATAATCATATCCTATATTGGTTGATATCATGCATCCCATCAAATATGAATTTTTCATGCTCTCATTCATTGAAAAATATATCTTCCTTTTACTAAAGGAATACATGTAGTCCATGCTTTTCAAACAATTATCTTGACAACATTCACTTGAAATCAATTCACTTATGGAAATTGATTTAGTGAGAAATTATTTCCTTGAACTTGTATAACTAGAATGATTTGGATTGATATAAAAAGGGTCTAGTCCTAGTCCTAGACACAATGTTTTTTTGCAATGTCTCCACTATTTCATCATCCTCACTAGAAGGATTTTCCTTATCACCAGAAGGAATATCAAGAAAAACATTGTCACAAGACTAAACTAGAGAATGTCAATCACCTTGATTTGTTGCAGTTGAATGATTGAGAACATGATCTTCATTCCTAGGTCCATCATCTTCATTGATAATCTCGTTCATGAGAGGAATATCAAAATCAGTAGAAAAATGATTACCATCCTCACCAATGTCATTGGATCTTCCATGAAAATATTCACTTGAAGGAAAATCATCATGACCCATAAGACAGTAAATTCCATTAAGATTTTCACTTGGAGAAAATTTTCCCTCATCGTCATCGGTACCTTGAAAATTATCATTTGGAGGAAAATCATCATCAACATTGTGTCCACCATTGACATAACCATCTTCACTTCTTTCAAAATCCCCACTTAAGTGAAAATTTTCACCATCCTGCTTAGTGCCTTGAAAATATTCATCAGTATCTTGAAAATCCTCACTTGGAGGAAAATCAACATCATCAACATTGTTTCCTTTTAATTTATCACTAGGGAAAGAGTGTCCACCAATGGCGTAATCATCTTCATTACTTTGAAAATCCCCACTTGAGGGATATTCTTCATCATCCTCATTACTAGCTTGAAAATCCTCACTTGGAGGAAAATCTTCATTATCCTCATCGGTACCTTGAAAATCCTCACTTTGAGGAAAATCATCATCACCAACATTGCTTCCTTTAAATTCCTCATTCGGGAAAGACTGCCCAACATTGCCATAATCTTCATCATTACTTTTTAAATACCCACTTGGGGGGCATTATTCATCATCCTCATTTGTGCCTTGGAAATCCTCACTTCAAGGAAAATCTTCATCAATACCTTCAAAATCCTCACTTGGAGGAAATTCATCATCACCAACATTGTTGTCTTTAAATTCCCCAGTCGAGAAATAGTGTCCACCATTGTCATAATCATCTTCATTGCTTTTAAAATTTCCACTTGAGGGAAATTCTTCATCATATTCATTGGTGCCTTGGAAATCTTCATTGGTACCTTGAAACTCCTCACTTTGAGGAAATTTTTCATCCCAATCATTTAAATGTTGATCATAGTCTCCACTTTGACCTACATTTTGATTATTTTCATTACTATTAAACTGTTGAATAGATTTATCACCATCATATTCCTCCTCTTGATCATCGATGCCTTCAAATTCCTATGATTTAGGAATTTCATGAGGAACATGTTGAATAAAATTGCTTGCACTATGATCAAACTTCTGACTAGCTAAAAAATATGACTCCTCATTTTCATTACAGGCATTCCTGTCACATTTCTTAGTCCCAACATAAGAGGTATGTGAACAATTTGTTGATGTCTCAGAAATAAAATCTTCTTTATCTGACGAGGCTATCCCTTCTCTCTAAGAACATAGAATGATACAAATGTTCACCCTCCCCATGACATTCTTATAACTTGTTGAATGATCTTTTCCCTCTAAATCCCACCCCC
>ML798478.1:364706-384588 GCA_009831015.1 Picea engelmannii | reverse complement strand
ATTCCCTCCAAAATTTCCCCCTCAATTTTTTCCCTCCAAAATTTCCCCCCAATTTTTTCCCTTTATTATTTTCCCTTAAAAATTAAAAAAACAAATTACTTTTCATGATTGATCGAAATAACCACAGTTTTGTCAATAGACTGTCGATGTTTCAGATCCAAATTAGGATCCATCTTCGGGACATTGAGCCTGGGTTCAAATGATGAGAAGAGTTGGTATTAAATACTATAGGTGAGGGGAGACCTAGGTGTCGGCTAGGTTTTTTGGTAAAGTTCTTTAATAAAATTAATCATGATTAAGTCTTTTAGGGTTTTCTATTCTTGTTTTATTGGTTTAATGTTTATTCTAAATTATTGTTAATTCAATGTTTTTTAATCTTAATTTAAATTAACTAGGATCTATGTATGATGCTAATTAAAGAGTAGGGTTTATTTATTAGGTATTATGTAAATTATTAAGTTATTTAGGGTTTTCTTATTTTTGTTATTAAGGTTTAATGCTTTTTTTTCTAAATATTTATTAATTCAAGGCTTTAAATTTAATTATAATCAACTCTGTTCATAAGTTCTAGGTATTAAGTTAATTAAAGAGTCTTATTAAGCTATCTTAAACTAGGCTAGTTTTATTTTTTATTGTTAAATTATGTTCCTAAGCCTTTTAATATTCTTTAATAAGATTGTTTATTTTAAAAAGTATTTTTTATTGGGGTATGATTTTTAATTAGGTGGGGTTATTGATAAAACTAGGTTTAATGAATAAATTTACTCTTTTATTTTGTTATTTACATGTTAAATACAATATTTCTCATGTTTATTTATTTATCCCACATTCATTAAACATAACGATGATCCATATAATTTTAGGTATGTATGTAGACAATATACCTAATTTTTATTTATCCCACATTCATTATACTAATAGTAATTTATATCATCTGTGTTATATATACACAGTCTTGTTTTATCTTTTTACATTGTGTGATATCTTGGGCAGTATTCAATAAAGGATTTGGAGCAAGCTACAAGGGAGAAACACCGAGAAGACATCGTAGAAGAATCTAGCATTTCAAAGGTTAGTTATTTTTAAAATTCTTACCATTTATCAAAACAACAATTATAAGATCATCTTTGAATCACATAATAATTTTTCATGCGAAAATTTAAAAAACCTTAAAATGTTTAAATTTTTTCTAATTATTTTCTTAAAAAATCCCAACTTTTTAAAAAAATTGAGACTTTTTTCAAAAAAATTTAACAAAATCCTTAAGATTTAAAAAAAAAGAAAAAGAAAAAAAAGACAAATTTAAGTATAGTTTGTAAAAACATTTATCTTTTTTTATTGTTTTTTACTTAAATTTTGTTAGTTTTAGCCCATGGTGGTTACTGGGAAATTCTCGGGGCTTGGTCGTGGGGGCTGGGGAGATGCCCCCCACGGCCAAGGCACGATCCCAGCATAAGCCTAATAACTCCATGGGCCAATTTTTTTTTTTTTTTAAATTAGTTCTTATATTCAATGTTTTTTTTTTAGTTTATTATAATGTAAAAGGCCTAATTTTGTTTTTTTATCTTATAGGGAAAATGGCAAGAAAGAATTATCTATGAATATATCTAGATCACAACCTGCAACAATGGAATCCAAAATTTCAACTGGAACATCCGTGAATGTTAGGCAACAAAATTATAGCATAACACCTGAGCTATCAAGGGCAATGAAGAATGTTAGAGAGTGGAAATCTGTAGAAGGTGAAAACAAACTGAAATATTCTTGGTTTGTTAAAGACAAGCAAGGCAACAATGGAGATCATATATATTTGTATTGTGTCGAATTAGAACATGTGCAAGGAAATTATCAGGCACTTGGCTTGTTACGAGATATATGTTTGGTGTCAACCACAGATATTGTTTATGTACTTGTCAAACAAGGCAGAACTTATATCAAGTTTAGATATTGTTTCAAATTGAGCAATTACAACAAGAACAAATGTTTTTCATAATTATGTGCATCCATCGTTGATGACATTGAGAAAGACAATGTAATTTTTTTATTTTTATTTTTGTGTCGTTTATTATTTTTAGTATCATGGTAATGTTTTAATTTTATTTAACATAAAAATGTTATATTTTATTTTTAAAGGATTTTGTCGAACAACTTTCACATATGTTAGTGGGGATTTACTCTACAGAGAATAATATCATGGATGTCATCAACACTTTTCATATTGAAAAGACACAACAAAGAAGGAAAAAAAAAGCATAAAATAACAGAGGTTGAACTTGAAAGAAGAAAGAAAATTCCTCATTCTAGAAATCCCAAAAGGGTTACATTTGAAAATGAGTAAACTCCAAATGAATATTTTGATGAGATTAGTCCCAATGAGGTTATCATTTATTCGCGTAAAAAGAATAAACAAGATAAATGCAAAAGAGTGATCTCCGATGATGAGTCCATTCCTATTGCTTATGAAGAAATTGTTGATTTAGATGAAACACATTTAAATCATAAGAGGAAGAAAACAAATGTTGATGATTTTAAAGAAGCCATCATTAGCTCAGAGTATTATCGTGAAATTCCTAAAGGTAGCAGATAAATAATAACACTAGGTGTCGATCTAGAGGATGGTATTATGAAAACAACACAAAATGTCATTCGAAGTAGAATGAGGATGACGAACTTAGTTGATGATGGCCATACATTTCAGTTGAATGTGAAACAAATTTATAAACTAACAGAAGGGAAAGAAAAATATCAAATTAGAAAACTACATCACTTGCATATTCATAATTTGAAAGCATTGATTAGGTACAATCCATATGCACATGTGGTTGACTACCTAGTTCTTGTTGACCCAATGGAAGTTCCTACAAGGGAAGAATTTGATAGATCAAAATGTTTTGACTACAAATATTATTTGATTGGAGAAAATCATTCTTCAAAGGCTAGAAGAGAATTGAATCAAGAATATCCCAATAATCCTCTTTTTGAAACAGTCAAATGGATCATTTATGTCGGTTTAACAGATTCAGAAGAAAATTTATTGGCATGGGATCATAACATAGAAAATGAGTACAAAATGTCTATGAATTTCATTCAAAGGGTGAGATTTATCCATAATAAATTTTTTGAAATATGTCACGGGGAGAGATCAAATGTTGATGTCAAGTTTCAGAAGCAATGTTGTATGGAAATATGATTTCCACTTGATAATGAAAAAACAAAAGAAAAAAATCGCAAATGAAGTGATATATTTAGAGCTGTGGATAATTATTTTCAATTGAGATTTAGAACTTGACAAGTATGGGATTTGATAGATGAGATCTTCACCCTATGGGAGAATATTAGTATAAAAATTCAAAGAGTTTAGAAGGATAAACCATTGATATGTGGCACAAGTAAGACATGTCCCAACATAAAAAAAAATCTTTCAGATGATATGACTATAACACCTTGGAGATAAATACAAGGAGTGAAGGATAATAAACTTATCATAACTATATTATCATGTGTTAGGTCGGGATAATTGTCAATGGAATAAATGTGTGATGAATTTAAAAAGTAAGATTGTTGAGTTATTTTTATTTATGTTAGGACAAGAAAATTAATTTTTTCAGTTTAACATATCAATGTTCAAAATATTTTGTTATATATATCATTATAACATTATTTATTTATTTAATCACAAGGTGTATATGACAATACAAGAGGAAATGGTCAAGATGTTGAATGAGGAAAGTTGTGATGATGTTAAACTCAATTATCTAGATTCAATCTCTTCAGTAGTATTGAAACAATTTTTTGTTTCATTCAAAAAGGTATGTTGATTTATTACATTTATATTATTTGTTTGTAAGTTAATTTATTTCTATTTTAATAGTTATAGATATGTAACTATATGTTTTTTTATTTCATTAAAGATTCCAAAGAAGAATGCAGATGGAGTACCTGAAACTTTCAAAAATTTTATTCAAAAATCCAAGTTTGAAAGATAAAGAAGGAGATGTGTTCAAAATGTTCAACTTTATGACACCCTTGATGACTACTTTGGAATGGGCTCGACACTGTTCAATATAAAGTGATATTAGGTGATTGTGAACAACTTGAAAATATTGTTCCTAAAAGAGAATACTCCCTAGTTATTGTGGATATTCCTCATGGTTATAATATCCAAAACATTAAATATGATATTGAGCCTTATACTTACCAATCTTTCAATAAAGTGGTTATGGGATTTACAGAAGTTACAACATCACCATTTTGGATATTTCTAGTATTTCATTCAGACACACAACAAGGATTAGTACAATCAAGCTTCAAGGGGAAAGAAAAGACAAGGATGCAGTTTATTTGGTAAGATATTGAAGATTAGTAAACAATTTTATCAATTCACAAGTTAATTGAATTTGCACTTATAATTGTTATAGGCACAAGCCTAATATTCATAGCTCCAATAGAGAATCATTTAAACTTAATTTTGAGAGTATACATCCTGCAACCTGGACAAAAGATGATTCTTATAATTCTATTATTGTCAATGCAAAGGATGGAGAGACTCCTAGTAGTATATTGGTATACAATGTTGTGGTTAGAAAGCTAACATATGAGGAAAAAGATTTGAAAGGAGATATGGTTAAAATTTATCAAAACCACAAGAATTAATTAATTACATTATAGATACATTTTTCAGATGAAGGAGATTGGGTTTTGGATTTGTTCTCGGGTTCAGGTAACAATTATGATCTAATATTTATGAAATTGTACTTCAATCTTATATTATTTTTAATTTATGTCTTTTTAAAGTATCTAACTTCATTATTTATTTTGTATTTAGTGATTAGGTACAACATTAGCGTGTTGCTTACATAAAGGAAGGAATTGCGTAGCCATTGAAAGTGACCTAATGCAATGCAGTTTTATTCAACAAAGAATTGATGCTATTCCATCTCTTCCAGATGAAATGAAAGAAAGTGGCTTGAGGAAAGGAGATTTTAGTGAATCAAAGGTGGAAAAATTGCAAATAAACCTCAAGTACCATTAGGAGGAATGATTGGAAATGATCACTTTGGAGAACTTGTGGATATCAAAGAGCCAATGGAAGAACAAAATGACACAATGGAAGCACAAAATGACATTGAAGAAGATGATAATGTGTCTATTGAGAATGATGAATTTGAGATATATGATATTGTTGATTAGTTTTAATATTCCCTTCAATACGATGCTCAATTTTGGAAATTTTTGATGAGCTATAACTGTAATATTTTGACTTTCAGATTTTAAAATAAGAATAAAGATGTATCTATTATTGTTTTATGATGAATCTTTTTATTGTTTTCTTTTTCATTTTATTTGTATGTGAATCACTATACATTGGAAAATTTTATTAAATGTTGTTATTTTTTACTTCAAATGTATAAAAATATGAAAGAAAATGACATTTTTTTTTTTATAAAATTTCTACTTTTTTGTTCAATTATGTCCATAAAAATGTTTTATTTGACATGCTATTATAAGGAATATGTACCAAAATGTATAGGTTTTTATTATATATGGTTATAAAATGTGTATTGTTTTGCTAAATATTAAAAAATAATGTTATTTAACTACACTTTTTTTCGATGTATTGAAGTAAAGGTAAACAATGTGTTAAAAATGATGTTTTCCACTATATTTAAAAAGTATGGAACAATAAATTAATTAAGGAGAAAAAATTATATGAAAAATCGTAACTTCAAAAAAGTAAATGGTAAAAAATATTTTTAATATTGAAAGTAGCATGAAAAAATGACTAAAAACACCGTTGAATAAAAAAATTAAAAAAACTTGAAAATAGATAAAAAAAAATAAGCATTAAAAAAAATAATGTGGAAACATTGTGGATCGAAAAATTTAAAATATAAAAAAAACACCTAAAACGGAGGGGGGGTGCTACCGGTAGCACCATTTTTAAAAACAGAGTAAAAATTTGGACCCCCCCCCAAAACGAGAACTCTGTAGAGTTCTCGTTAAGTTGGTAACTATGTTTATTGTCCCCACACGGTGGTTCTATCCTAGTTTGTGATCTGAGCCAGGTGAAAAAGACCCCCTTCATTGTTAGAGTATCAATTAATGGTTGGTGTAGAAGATGTGCCATGTTACTGCCCGACCAAGGATCCTAGCCAATTTTGAATTTGGTACCTCTGCCCACCCTCTAAGACAGGCCTTGATCAACCACTGAGAAATATTTTAAGAGATATTTCTAGATAATCATGCAGTTTTGTGCTTCCTTTGTGGGCCTTCGGATCCACTCCTCCACTGAAACTAGGCTAATATATTTTTGGATTACCACCTTTGTCTAGAGAATCTCTATGGTAATCAATATCTAGCCTACTTTAGCTGCAAGGTATTTGGAGAAGCTGTGAAAATTTTTCAGTCCCCACACCCCCAAGAGCTTTGGGGTTGCCAATTTTTCCCATTTTATCCAGGGCATAACAAAAATTTTCTTTTGACCCACCCATAAAAATCGGAAACAAATTCTCCTGATTTTCTCTAGTACTCCTTTTGGGACCCAAGCTAGAGAGATCCAATATATAGAGATAGCTTACAACATTGACTTAACTAAGAACAATCTTCCTGCTCTTGATAACCATTTGAAGCTCCAAGATTTCAATCTATTTTCGAGCTTGGCTACTAGCCAGCTACAATCCTCCTTTTTGCAGTTGTTGGGTTTTAATTGAAAACCAAAATATTTCAACCCTTCATTGAAAGGTTGAGACTCAAAAGGGAAAAATTCAATGTAAACTCCTACCTTTGCATCCTCCATGTGGTGTGCAGAAAAAGTGGATTTTTTCCATTAATCTGCATACATGTAGCCCGACTAAATAGATCCAAAATAGTCCTTAACTTCTATGTATATTTCCTTAGTCCACTACAGAAAATCAAAACATCATCCACAAAGAGAAGGTAGGAGAGCCTTAGAGATGGTGATAAGGAGACTCAAATAAATTCTCCTCTGGATTTTGATTCAATAATGGCTCTACTGATCCCTTTTGCCACCAATAGAAACAATATATGTGACAAAGGACAACCTTGCCTTGGGTCTCTTGTTGTTGAAAAGAAATATGATTCCACACCATTTATAAGGACACCAAAAGAGACTGTCGAGATACAACTCATAATCCAAAAAACTAAACAGTTCCTGTGAGATGGACTTTGAGAGGAAGAATTTTATCCTTCTACTAATGATTTTGGCTATCATCTTATATATACAATTACAAACAGAGATAGGTCTAAACTCGTCCAAGGATTGTGGATCATTCTTTTTGGGAATAAGGGAAATGAAGGTGGCATTTCATGGGGGGACAAATATGCCCATTTTTTCTGGATTCTTTGACAACTTTTAGAATATTCTTCCAAATGAGATCATATAGACCCACCAATAAATCCATTGACCACCCATCCGGACCTGGAATCTTGTCTTTTTCAAAACTATATAGAACCTCTTTGAGTTCCTCTTCAAAGACTTCTTCCATAAGAGTCCTATTGTCTTCCTCTTCCACAAACCTTGGGGAAAAAGGGCCATCTGGACTATAGCATCTATAGTTACTCTTCCTTCAGCTGAGTATAATTTTTTGAAATGTTGTGCTACTAGTTGTGCCAAGTCCTCAAATGATGTAAGTTGTCTTCCAGAGGAGTCCTTTAGGCCCCAATTAGTATTTTACATCTTCCTTCCCTTTTCATACGCATGGACTAATTTAGTGTTCTCGTCCCCATTTTGTAACCGTAGAGCTCTACTCTTTAGCCTCCACTTTGTTTCTCTTGCTTCCAGGAATTTTCTTCTTTTTTTTCTAAGAAAATTAAATATTTTTTGGCTTCAGGTCATGAGAAGCCTCCACCCTCTGTTTCATAAATTGATTGTAATTATTCCTCCTTGTTAATAAGCTCTTGTTCATCCAACTGTTTCTTCTTTCTGGCCCATTCAATCGTGGCATTTTTTTAATTTTTCAGGTTTTGGGAAAAATGGGTTGCTGCCTATTCTTCTTGGTTAAGGGGAATCCATATCTCTTTTACTAAATTGTTGAAATCTGCTTCCTTTAACCAGACAGATTTGAATTTGAAAGGGATCGTTGGTTTCCTTGTGTTTCCTACAACTTCCAGAAAGATTAGGTAGTGATCAGATTCGCCTCCTTAGCCCATCAATTGTCTGAAAAGAAGAGGGTACTCCACTAGATAGGTAGAGATGAGGAAATGATCTATATTTTTTGCGATGCGATCTTCCCCCAATATCTTGTTCCTCCAATTTGCACAAATTTTTGTGGGAGAAATGTCTAATAAACTAGATTCTCCCAATTTGTGGCTAAAATAGTCTTACTGGACATCTGCATGGGCCCTTTGGCTCCAAGTTTCTACAGCTTCCAGTGAGAAATTTAAATCTCCCTCTAGGATTAGATTCATTTCCTTTGTAAAATAATTTGCTAGAATATTTTCCCAGTACTTCATACACTCTTGGTAGGGTCCATATACATCTAATATCGTAAAAGTCCTTCCAATATCTTACACTCTAACAAGCATGCCCAACCCTGAATCAAAACCCCAAGAATTTAAGAGCTTGATAGATCTTGACCTCCAGCCCATGACCAAACCCTCGAGCATCCTTTTTCATCCAAACCTATTAAATTACAACCTTTAAATAGGTTCTACAAGAGATGGACAACCAAATTTTCATCACCTAGAGTGTCTTGAAGCATCAAAATATCTGACTAAGAATACTCCACCAGCCTATGGAGGGAAATTTTCTTCGAAGGGATTGCCACACCCTTGCAATTGAAATAGAGCAATTTCATTTTGCACCCCCCTCTGGGGTTGGCATTTCTCTAAGGGCCCTAGTTATGGAAATTTGACGACCAACTTCCATATCTAAGGAAGCCCTAGTTTGGGCTTTTGAGAGGAAGGATTTTCTCACCCTGCCCTTACTTAAAGATGAAGGTAGATGGTTTGATCCAAGCCCCTCTAGCTTGTGAATTGAATCCCCAAAATACCGAATATGTTGTTTCTCAACTGATAGCCCACCATATCTTCCTTAGATAAAATTGAGGAGTCTTGACTATGGCTAGAATGGAGGGAAGGGGTAGGGATAGGGGCATGGATGAAGGAAATATGTGCTTGGGGTGGGTCTGAAGAAAGGGAAGAATAATAAGTGGAAGACTCGGGGGAGAAAGGGACATTCTTCAGAGAGCCAACCCGACTTTTTCCCAAGAAATATAAATACTAAAAAAACAAATTTAAAGAAGGAGGGATTCAAGGGGTCATACCCAAATGTGTCATTATTCCTTTCTGAATCAGGCTCTCGGCTGCTGCTGAAGAGGTTGGGGAACTTTATTTAAGCATGAAATTGTGCATGCTTCTATGGAGTAGACCACTTCATGGCACTGCGAAACCACCCTAGGACCCTGAGCCATAGCTCCATGGACATCGGGTGTTGGTCTACCTTGATTTGAAGAAAAAGTGGAGGAATCCTCCCCCAGCTACAAAGCTCCTCTCTTCTTGTTCGCTGCCTTTGGATAAACTTTCCTCTTATGTTTCATGGTAAGAGTCCACTTGAAAACCCGATGACTGTGCTTATGACATATGTGACATTTGAAAGGGATTCCCTCATAATCCAACTTTTGCATAAAAACTCTATTCCCCCATGACAGTTCAATTTCCCCCGAGATATACTTTATAACATTTAGTGATACCAAAAGATGGGCCATCAAAATTCTTCTAGAGGAAATGAAGGACATGTCAGCGTCCATATAGTTTCCAAGATCATTTCCTATACATTTGAATCCCTTTGTCATCCAAATTTCAGGTGGAATACCACACAAGCAAACCCATATAGGGAGTTCATTGATTCTTTCATGGCTTGCATCGAAGAACAATGTCGATCTCTTTAGTAGCATCAACGTCGAGTCTATGCACCATGGGGATTTTAGCACCTTGGCCGCATCTGCAACGCTCTAGAATTTTAACATCAACCATCCTTTGGATAATAAGTGGAATGAGGGTAGAGTGGTCAACAAACTTGTCCAAGTCTTTTTTACCCAATCCCTTAACAAAGAAAATCCCATGTGATGGCCATTTTCCCTACCCACCACTGCCCATTCCTCCATGTCTGTGTTGAATTTTCATCTTAAGCAGTTAATTAAATTAGCATTCTTTTAATTTTAACCATTATCACAATAACTGCATATAAAGGATCATTGAAAGAATAACATCCACAATGTACACAAGATTTACCCTGGTAAAACCCTCTAGGGGATAAACCCAACAAACTTCCTCAATATAGATTCACCAACCAAGAGCAATGCCTCTCTCCATGAGAGAACTAAAAAATAAGAAGATACTCCTCTAACCCTTGACTAGGGAAGAGTAGTGCACCACATAAGCAAGATATAACTAAGAAGTAGACGAAGAATCTCCACAATGTCACCTCCTAGTTGCAATAGTCGCTCCCTTTAAGACTTGTGCACTTCCTCTTATTGGTTGCAGATCTAATGTGTTGTATGCTCAAATGAGGCATTGGCCTCCTTTATAAATAGTATTTTGGACAACCTAAAATTAGGTATGGGCCGACCTGTCAATTTATCCTTTTATTTTTCATTTTACTTATCAAGGCACAATAGGGACGAATTTTACAAAGGCACAATAGGGTCGTCTTAACAAATATAATATAATAATATTATTTAGGGTTTTGTCTTGGTCAACACTCCCTCTTAGCAAGGAAGGTATTCTTTTCGTCAAGATCATCATCATTGATTCTGTGCTTCTATACACCTTGTCATTGGTATTGTTGTTAATCATGGATCTATATGTCATAGGAAGTTCTTCACTTTCACTGGAGTAACATACCAACCTGCATTGGAGTAACATACCAACATGTTATGCAATTAACATACCAGCCTGTGTTGGGGTAGCATACCAGCCTACATTGGAGTACCAACCTACGTTGGGGTAGCATACCAACCTACGTTGGAGTACGAACCTACATTGGGGTAGCATACCAGCCTACGTTGTAGTTCCAACCTGCATTGGGGTAGCATACCAGCTTGCGTTGGAGTACCAACCTGCATTGGGGTAGCATACCAGCCTGCGTTGGAGTACCAACCTATGTTGGGGTAGGATACCAGCCTGCATTGGAGTACCAACTTGCACTCGGGTAGCATACCAACCTGCATTGGAGTACCAACCTACATTGGGGTATCATACCAACTTGCGTTGGAGTACCAACCTGCGTTGGGGTATCATACCAGCCTACGTTGGAGTACCAACCTGCGCTGGGGTAGCATACCAGCTTGCATTGGAGTACCAACCTGCACTGGAGTAGCTCCCACTACTGGGGATATCATCACTTCCCTCTACTGAGGAACACATCACTCCATCTCACGAGGGAAAATATTTTTGGACACACCAATCTTGTCTATGAAGTATTCGAACTTCACTCTTGACAGAGGCTCATCCTAATTATTTTGAGAATGACATGAAGACAAAAATATAACTGAGATATAACAATGAAATACACAAAAATATAGAAGAGAACACATAAATACAATGAAACCCAACTTCTATTATTGAATAAGATAGAAAAACACTATAGAACACAAACTGGCAGAATGGGGTAGCCTATCTCTGAAAGGAAAGAGATGTTGGTTATGCTTCATTCGCAACAAGCTTTACCTCACACTCCATAGCATGCTTAAAGGGATTCCTTCACCTCAATTATATATGAGAGAGTGAGAGGAGAACAATTCCCATGATGCATGTGGGACAAATTAGATTAAGTTTATAAAATGCCATATGCATGTAAAACACTAGGACTTCCCGGGCGATCACCCATCCTAGTACTTCTCTATCCCGAGGGTGCTTAACTGCGTAGTTCTAATGGGATATGGTGCATTAACGCTATGTTGTAGGAATGCACATAAGACCACTAGGAAATCATTACATGATGTATGTAATTAACAAATGAAGATGAAATTACATTCCATTCCCCATCTAAAGGGTGAATATCATGCTTTGTCAAAACCACAGGCTCAAAATAGTGATTTAGTGGAAAAGGTGGATGGCCATTGAGATCCATATGGATCATTCCTCCCTCTTTCGGAAGCAATTTTCACCATTGCGTCAAGTTCCCTTGGGAGACAGAGAGACTTTTTCTAAATCTTAAGATTGGTGCGTTGCTTTCCTTGCTGAAGAAGTTGTCCTCCTTAGCTTGTTGAAGGATGTCATGAACCTGTTGTTGGAGGGGTTGTATTTGTTCGACCAATATATCTGCATGATCTACTTGAGTGTGGGAGGAATCTGTCGGTGAATATGCAACATGAAGAGCATGAAGGGTTTTGTTATAAACTTGCTTGACTGGGTAGTGTGGAGGCATCCCCGTAGGTGAAACAAGAACATCTTGGTACTCTTCTACAATCTTGTCTATCTACTCCTACTGGATATAAAGGTCTTGGGATGAGTCTGGAGTGGTTGTAGTGTCCTTCTATTCACCTTCTGATCATATTGTGAAGAGGATAAACTTTGTAGTATGAGAGATTCATTTGTGGCATCATTTTGGAGGGACAATAGTCAGAACTACCTCTAGTATCCTATATAGCTGACCCCCCATAGTAACAATGATGCTATGAGGTCGAGAGTCATAAAAAACATGACACCTCCACAAATATGGTTTTCCTAATATAACATCACATACTTCCAATGGGGAAACATCACACACTACCTCATCCATTGATGATGTTGGACATGCAACACTGTTGGCTGACACAAAGATCTTGACTCTGGCGAAGCCACCCGATGTTGTATGGTTGTGGGTGTGGTGTTGTTGGAAAATCCAACTGCTTGACAACCTCTGCTGAGATGATATTATTTTTTCTTCTGATATCAACAATAAAATTCACAGGGGTCCCCTTCACCCACATCTGTGAATGGAAGAGTCGCCCCCCCTCCTCAAGATCCTCTTCTAGTTGTCTTGTTGCAGTTGCGACAATGGCAGTGTGTTCTGCATCAATTATTTGTCTCCTTTTATTATTTTCTAAATTAGGGACCAAGTCGGGGTTCAGCTCTTTGTCTTTGTATTCGACCACCAATGACTGTATTGAGTGACATTCATCAGTGTTGTGCCAAGGGTTGTTGTGGAACTCTCACCATTTTTCAGTGTCTTTCTTAGACTTCTTGTTACCATTCTTTTCCTTCATATGGGACTGGCTCTCTTGAGGTTGGCCTTCCTTGCTCTGTCCTTCATTATTTTAGTTAGATTTTCCTTTTCCATGCTTCTCCCACTTACTCTACTGCTTGAATTTTTGCTCAATTTTGACTGCATATCGAAAAGTCGCTCCGAGTGAAGAGATGTCCAAGAAATCCATATATGTTTGGATGTACATGTGTAGACCACTACAATACTTCAAAACCAGGTGTCGCTCAGAGTCTTTAATACCTAGCTTTGAGCATAAGGTATGAAATATGTTTATGTACTCTGGCACCATCTGGTCTCTTTTCTAACACAGAGTTTTCCATCTCATGTATTTGTCATCATAGTTTCCGACAGGGTAGAAATCCTCCTTTAGGGCATCTACAAAGGCTTCCCAAGTGGGTTCTCTCCCAAATAGTGTAGATTCATCCACGATGTACCTCTCAGAGTAACCTTCCCACCAAAGATTTGACATGGGGAAGGGATTTAAGGAGCGCAAAGGTGATCTTTTCACTTTCAGAAATTTTTTAGATTGAGTAATAACCTTCTAGCATATTCAACCATTTTTCTAGAGCATCTACATCTATCTAGCCTTCAAATAAGGGGATATCAAAATTGAATTGTACCTTGAAGGGTGTCGCACTTGGGAAATGGCTTCTTGTCAAATATGCTTCAGCCGTCACCATCTGTAGTCTTTGAAGGATCTGAGTGAAGTTGTACATCATCTCGTTCCTCTGTCACCCAAGAGCTTCCTTGATCAACATCTTGAAAGGATCTCCTTCTCTATCATCTCTCTTTTCTTCTATCATGGGAGGTCGCTTGGGATAGCAAGAGAGGTTGTCCTCAAGCGAAACTAGCTCGAGACCCAAATCTCTATACCCTGACGTCATAGAGGATCTGCTATGAGAAATAAGAAGGAGCAGATTGCTTTGATACCACTGATACAAATTATTTTGAGAACGACATGAAGACAAAAATATAACCGAGATATAACAATCAAATACACAAAACTATAGAACAAAACACAGAAATACAGTGAAACCCAACTTCTATTACTGAATAAGATAGAAACACATTGTAGAACACAAACTAGAAGAATGAGGTAGCCTATTCCTGAAAGGAAATAGATGTTGGCTATGCTTCATTCACAACAAGATTTACATCACACTCCATTGCATTCTTAAAGGGCTTCCTTCACCTCAATTATATATGAGAGAGTGAGAGGAGAACAATTCCCATGATGCATGTGAGATAAATTGGACTAAGTTTATACAATTCCATAGGCATGTAAAACACTAGGACTTCCCAGGTGGCCACCCATCCTATGCTTAACTGTGGAGTTATAATGGGATACGGTGCATTAACGCTATCTTGTAGGCATGTACATAAGACCACTAGGAAATCATTACATGATGTCTACAATTAACAAATGAAGATGAAATTACATTCCATTCCCCATCAAAAGGGTGAATATCATGGTTTATTAAAACCACAGGCTCAAAATGGTGATTCAGTGGAAAAGGTGGATGGCCATCGAGATCCATCTGGATCATAGTCTTAGTCAACACGTCTGCTACCTACTCGTCAGTAGGAAGATAATGGAGATTTTATGCTCCCTTGTTTATCATATCTCAGATAAAATGGTACTTGATCTCGATATGCTTGGATTTTTCATGAAACACACTTGGTTCTCTGAAAACTTCATCCAAATCTGGTTGTCATAAAATATACAGGCCTCCTCCCAGTCGAGATCAAACAATTCTGCAATCAACTTCTGAATCCACACTGCTTTGCCACAAGCTGACCATGCTGCCAGATACTTTGTCTTTGCAAAACTGAGTGTCATACAATTTTGTTTCTTACTGAGCCACGAGATCACAAGTGATCCCAAACTAGAGCAACATTCGGATGTACTTTTTCAGTATGTGACACTACTTTCCCAATCTAAATCTATGTAGCCCTTGCAGTCTTATCTTGCGATCCAAGATATATTTGAGTCCATAATCAAGTGTACTTTCCAGGTACCTTATCACATGTTTTTTTGCAATCAAGTGAACATGTTTAGGCTCAATGTGTTCACAGAAAAAACATATAGTTGTCCTCGTGTTCGTCAAATATATCAACGGACCAAATTTTCACATCAAATTGTACCAAACTGGTACACTTTCTCAGCTGCAATTCAATATTCTCAATCATGTGTTGACTCTATGTGATTTTCACAAAGCACTATCTGTCTCACTGCCTGAGAGTATGTCCTCTACTCTCTCTGCAATTGTTCCTTTTAGAACTAGGACTCTCCACCTGGAGTTGTTTTTACTGAAACTGGGAATGACTGCTCCATTCTCACTGTAGTTGCTGAACTATGAGAGTATTTCCTCTACTCCATTACGATAACATATTCATTTTATCCCTCTGAATCTCATACTGCATCAACATCTTTTAATGTATCATGTTTTTTCTATATATACTTCTTCTGATTACTGGACCAAGTGTCTCGTCATAGTCTTTTCCCTCTTGCTGGGAGAATCCTCTGGACACAAATAAGGATTTTTACATCTCTATGAATGGTTCTGGGGAGGCTTCTCCTCCTTACTGGATCATGAGGGTTGACTCCCTCTGAACTCTATCTCCTTCTGAGTTGGTACTTAGTGGGGTCGCATGCCTCACCACTGGTGGAGCCATCTTCTCCTCATGATATGGCTAGTCAATGTTATATGGATCTACATTTTGCAAAGTGTCACGAGACCCTATTGGTATCTTCTTGGTTACTGCAATGATTAATAGTAGGCCCTTCTAGCTCTACTAACTCTTCCTGATGAACTGAAGAGTGATCAAATGCACCAGAGGGATTTGTTTGGTTATCTTTGGAGTCTTATGCTCCTTACAATCAATCTCCATATGAGATACTTTGTATCTCACAAAAGTACCCTTCTTCGTCTTCTTATTCTTTGGTACATGGAATTATATGGTTGTGTATACAATTTATTATCTAGATAGTCTGCTCCAAATCTCAAACTAGATATCATCTAATATGTTTTCTCCTGCAACTGTCACTATATCTTCCCTCAAGTTTATCACCTGTGACCTTCCTGGAACAAGAACAACAAGGGATAAATAGTAGACAATAATAATACTCTTTATAATAATAATAATAAAATAGCGAGAACAATCATCACAATATATCCTTCAGAGCTATCATTTGTGACATGCCTAGAACAAGAGCCAAAAATAAGAAACACAATAATAAGAAACGAGAGAAAAACTCTTCTAGTTTTGTGATCAATCATTCCTCCATGGTAACCTAGAAACAAAACAAGAAGTTTCTCCTAGATGAGATGTTAGTTATATCTAATAAATAATTACAATAAGCATTTATCTCAATAGTGCTCACATGCTACCAAGTATTCAATAATAAAACTTTTCAAAGATTTCTATCACAACTATAGTGTTTACTTGTAATGTGGCAATTATCAAACTTGATATGTGCAAATTCGAGTCTTATCAATTTAAAGAATCAAACCTGGAACCTAGGGTCTTATCCTCAAGAATGAGTGTCTTGATTTTCTTCTGATTCTCCTTCACTCAAGATGACAAGTATTCTCTTCAACCTGTCCTTTGTACTAAGATAATATGATTTCTTGACATAAATCTAAGTTAGAGAATAAAATCTATAATATCAACCTTAATCAATATAATACTTTAACTTTAATTTTGACAAATGGCTAGTATGATAGTCATAACTTCAACAGATCAAAATACAACCTAGATGTTCATAAGATCACAATAATTCCATAACAAATAGAGGCACATCAAAATAATCAAACCTGGGGTACATTGTTCCTCTGAATGTGTTGGCTTTGAGATCCTTCTGGATCTATGATTGTTGTTTGGAAAAAATATATGTTCTCCTTTAAAACTTCAAAGGTGCTCCAACTTGTAATTTAAAGGTAGCCAAAGATTTTCTAGGGTAAGGCGCACTAGGACAATAAAAAATCAGTCCCAACACTTCAAAAAAACTTTCACTGTAACTTGTGTTGGCACTACAACTGGTGTTGGAACTACAACTGGTGATACAACTAGCACAACAACTAGCATGAAGGAACTGTCATTGCAACTACAACTGATATTGCAACTGCAACTAATACTGCAAACCTACGGTTTTATGAGGAAACCCTAATTTCTTAAAAATTCAAATTTTGGAATTATGATCCAGGGACTAGATGTGCCCTCCTAGGGAGAGCTCCTAGATGGTCTTACTTTTCCCAACGTCCTCCAAAAAGGTGGATGATGTCACCTTTTAGAGTTTATGCAGAAACCCTAATTTCTAAAACTTGTCCAAAAGTGAAAATTGTTCCAGGAAAAAGGTGTGCTAGGGTTAGAAGATTTCTCCTATTCTCTTAGATTCTTCAGCAAGTTCTTCTATGAGATGAAAATGACTTCTTTCATGCATTTTCTGATACCATGTTGAATTTTCATCTTAAGCAGTTAATTAAATTAGTGTTCTTTTAATTTTAACAATTAGCACAATAACTACATATAAAGGATCACTGAAAGAATAACATCCACAACATACATAATATTTACCCTGGGAAACCCTCTAGGGGAAAAACCCAGAAAATCTCCTCAATATAGATTCACCAACCAAGAAAAATGCTTATCTCCAAGAGAGAATTAACAAAGAAAAAGATCCTCCTCTAACCCTTGACTAGGGAAGAGTAACACACCGCATAACCAAGATATAATTGAAAAGTAGACCAAGAATCTCCACAACGTCACCGTCTAGATACAATAGTCTCTCCCTCTAAGACTTGTGCACTTCCTCTTCTTGGTTGTAGAGCTAGTGTGTTGTATGTTCAAATGAGGTGATGGCATCCTTTATAAATAATAGTTTGGCCACCCTAAAATTAGTTTTGGGCCGATCTGTCAATTTATCCTTTGATTTTTCATTTTACTTGTCAAGGCACAATAAGGCCGACTTTTACAAAGGCACAATAGGGATATCTTAACAAATATAATATAATAATATTCTTTAGGGTTTTGTCTTGGTCAAATAAAATAAGGATATCTTCTGAAGATATTCAAACTTCAATAGTTCGAAACTTCAGGAAGCAAAATGTTGTCCCCAAGTGCCAATTTGTGAGGTTGATCGACTAGTTTTATCCATGCATGTGTTTTCTTCTTTTTGACCATTGGTTGGTCCCTTATTCCCCCTAAAGTTGCTTCTAGCAGGAGATTTCCTGCCTCTCTATGGGAAACAAGTACCCTTGGATCGAACCCTCTTCACTAGATGTCTGGTAAGAAGGATGGGGGAACAAAGCAAGGAAATTTTTTGGCCCAAGAGAAGAAGACCTGCCTAACTTCGAAACAGTTGGGAGCCACGCTTGAGAGAGATCAAAGTTCACCAGGAGGGAGGACCATTTTAGATAAGGAAATTTCGGTCCGATGTTGTATCTACCAAACATTTCTTAGGACTATGGCCAATCAGTGATAGGAGGGTTGATAGGAAAGATCACTTCAAGTGGTTCTTCTGGTAGAAATCCCGTGTCCGATCTCCTCAAACAATCCCTCACCCTTGAAAGCAACAAATATGAGAATATCCATGGAGGGATGGGTGAAAAACATCTCGAGGGAGGTACCTTGGAGTCCAAAGATAGGTCTGGGCCACATGAAATATGGAACTGAAGAAGAAGAAATGCCCCACTATGAAACTCACTAGCCTAAGAGCTTGGATTGGAGACTGTTACTATCCCCTGATCCTCCTCCATCCTAAAAGTGGTAGGTAGAAAACTCAAGTCAAGCACGAGAAACTATCCAGCTGGCACACTAAATCGGTTTCCCATCTGATACGTCTCCGTCGTAATCCACGAGATCTCCAACAACATCTAGGTAATCATCATCCCTTTCCATCATGCTTGAGGAAGGAAACAACTTGAATATGAGCACCTGAAAAAATGAACTAGTGATGAACAAACATTAGCGAAAGGGAAGGCTAAGCCACATGGCGTATGTGTGGAAACCCCGACGTGACCTGCGGCTAGGGTTTCTCCAGACCCAACTTGAACCCATTGCTTCCCACGAAATACCAACAATAGAGCTAATCAATCAATCTATCTATCTATCTATCTATCTATCTATCTATCTATCTATATATATATATATGTGTGTGTGTGTGTGTGTGTGTCTGTGTGTGTGTGTGTGTGTGTGTGTGTGTGTGTGTGTGTGTGTGTGTGTGTAACAAATAACTTGCCAATGGGAAATATATGTTTTCCACCCTTCAAAGTGCCCATAATCCCTACAATGTTTTTTAGTTTAAACCTTTAGAATTCATCTCCTTTGTAATCCTTTTACCTAGCAATGTTCCTCAACATTTTCCCTTTTGATGATATTGTTAACTATTACAAAAAAATACACTAAAGCAATATTAGTACAATAAAGAATAGATTCAAAGAATTCCACACATATAAAGTTCAATTTTTTTTAACAAATTATTTACTTGAAGAGAATTTCGATTATGTAAAGAATCAAAACTTTGTAGGAAAAAATGGATGTTGAAAGTAGAAAAATGTTGTTACAATAATTGAAAGTATGAAAAAAAATATGTTATAGACATCAAAAGGATCACCTAATTTCCACCTTATCTCTTTGGATTTAAATAGTTTTCACAACTACATAGGAATTCCG
>ML798478.1:256999-337769 GCA_009831015.1 Picea engelmannii | reverse complement strand
AACCATGATACAACCTCATCATATGATCTAACTCCTATGAAGACCTCGTCATAAGTTGAATCTTCATGGATGTATTTCTTCATGTTAAATTGAGCCAAATGATTTTCTACCACCCTATGTGGATCATGCTTCTTGAATTCAATGTCAACCAATTTAATATCATCTAAGGGAGAATCCTCTACCTTAGCATGTCCAAAGTCTGATAATGAGAATATACCAACCTGCATAAGAAAGGGTGGCCAAACTCTTTTTTATGAGGCCTTCAGTTCTTTGGCGATGCCTGTTGAAACTGTCTGATAGGATACTTCTCTGCAAACAATTATGTCTAGTAGAAACTTGGGAAGAGCATGTGGAGATGCAAAGTAACCGAAAACTCTGATGTAAGAAAAAAATTCCTCAATGTACCAATCTACAATAACACCTGGATTCCCAATAATTTGTTTTGAAATTCTAGGAGGAGGATGACCAGAGATAATTTCATGAATTGGAATGATCACATTGTGACAAATATCATAAAAATAATCATTTTCATTTTCCTCCCATAATTTGGAATGATAGAAAGGAAAAATAAGAAAATAAGGAAAATGAAAAGAAAAATCAAGAAAATTGAAGTCCTAGAAAGATACATAAAAATAGAGAATGAAATGCTAAGAACACAAAGCCATAAAACACAGGAGGAGAATGAAACTTTGAAGAAGAAGAACAAGAAGCTTCAAAAACAGAACAAGTTAATCTCCAAACAAGCCTATAAGTGGTTCCAACAGAAAAAGGCATATAAAGAGAAATATCAAAGAATGAAAGCACTTCATATAGCTCAGGTGAATGTGGAAACATTATTGCAGGCAGCAGAGGTGGCAGAAGATCAGTGACATAGGTTCAAGGACATTTTTGTGCATGAGGACATGCAAGGACTTCCTCTTGGGGGAGATGTTGAGTACATTTTTATGCTTCCTTTTTGCTCTATAAACCACACTTTTGCCTCTATATCCATCCATTTTGCCTTCATTTCATTCCACATTTCCCATAAAACATCTTATGCAAGGTATATTTATCATTCTTTTGCTTAAGAATTGAGTTTTCTAAATTTTGGCATTAAAATTGAAAATTTATCAGAAATTACAGTATTTGACTAAATCCCGTAATTGCTCCTAGGTTCGTGTACTTGCAGGACACCTGGGAGAAATATAATACTTGGATCGTGTTCCCTGATGTACAAGGATGGATAATGAGCTATCATATTCTATATTTGAGCCTTCTAGATGTCTGGTCAACGCTGGTCAAACAGGGCCACTTCAGCAGAAAAATACCCTATTTTAGCCTTAAATCATGGACAGTTTTGGATTTTCGTGGGATTTGGCCATATATTATGGATCTGAAGGAGGCATTTGACCTTCCTAGGATATTATGGATCTGATCATGATATTTAGGATATTTATTGGCATTTTTAGTTTTGGAACTCTTGTATAAATACTCTTAAGCATAGATTAGTATGACACCCTTAATGTGAATGAAGAAACTTTGGAATTTGCACTCTTGAGATCAGTTCTGTGTTTTGTTCCTGTTAATTCCTATGATATGATGATGTGAATGTTGTTGGAGCTCTTTCTTAGCTGAGACAACTCATGTGTACCAGTGAAGCATTGGAGGGCCCCCTTTGTCAAACTAGTACACTCTTTCTTTATGTTCTTTTCAAGTAATCTTTGATACATGTTTTAGATTAGATCTTGTTGTAGATGAGTTTTGTTCATATCTTGCTATAGTTAGATGAATTCCATAGCTAAGTCATATGCTTAATGTTTCAAATCCTTACTCATATTGTGAATGATTTCTTGAATAAGAATTCAATGTGTAGTTTGCCTTCAAGCATTAAGATAGTCATGAATGTTTTTTGAGTTATTTACGCTTTCAGTACTTTTGATTTAATTTGATAATAGTTGCTAATGAATGAATGAAAGAAGACAATGAATTCATCTCTTGAATAAGTGTTTTGTCCTTCTAGCATTTGATAATTCTTAGAACTAGTTCGAACATCTCTTGAATGCTTACTGTTGATACTCTTTAGGAAAACAATTGTTGATCACTGTTATGAGATCTATGAATAGGACTTCTAAACAGAAGCTTAGCATCTCTTCCATATTCAGCCCTTAGAATAGGTTTTGGTTTATCTCCATTAAAGATAAAAGCTATCTCTAAATCCATATACTTTGGATGTGCCTCTAAGTCTTACAAACACCGGATTGACAATCATTTGTACTCTAATTTACATCATTAGATTGGAGCCTAACAGGCTCCTCATCCTGCGATCTAACCCTCAAGATCCACCCTCCTTACTCCTCTCCATCTCAACATCTTACAAAACTAGGTTGTATAGCAAACTAATACAACTAGCTATCAAAACAGGACTCCTCCTCTAGACTCTCTATATCCCGTCTGACTCTCATCTCTCTCTATGAGACCTAGGTATCTATATTTATATGTTTTTGGCTCACCAGTCATTACAATGTATTGCAAAAACCATAACCCTAACATCGTTAGGTCTTCCATGCATGCGCGCGTGCTTCTCTTCCTTCCATCTGTCGCTTTCCTCATGCATTCCTTCCTTCCCAAAATAGCCTTTCTTCTCGCTTTGGCCTTCTTCCAAAAATGCTCCTCAGGCCATTGTATCAACAAATCCAACCATCTATATCATATATGAGATGTAATAGGATGGTCATATCTAGCATGATGCAAGAATCATCTATAAGTTGTATGAACATCTCTAAGTTGTACTAACATGATACATATCTGTAGCTCACTATCGGTCCATGATGTCGCATATCAATGCTCCCTCCCAACCAAGGAAGTCATCTCCTCCCTTTCAACGAAGGGAGAAATGTCCACGAGTCCCAACTTGTCCCTCAAGTATGCAAACTTTGTCTCAGACAAAGTCTTCGTCAAAATATCTGAAGTTTGCTCATCAGTGGAGATATACTGGAGAACAACTTCTCCCTTATGGACTTTATCACAGAGAAAATAGTACTTGATCTCAATGTTCTTCGACCTTTCATGGAACATTGGGTTCTTTGAGATCTTTACACAGCTCTAGTTATCACAATATATAACGGTTGAATCCAACACCTAATCAAATAGTCCAGAAATCATCTTACGGAGCCACATTGCTTCCGTACAAGCATCACAAGCTGTAATATACTATGATTCTACAGTGTTGAGTCCAACAGGATTTTGTTTTCTGCTAGCCCATGATATGATAGACGATCCCAAACTGAAACGCATACCAGAAGTACTCTTTTTGTCATATGCACTCCCTGCCCAATCTGAATCAGTAAATCCATGTAGTTGTACATCATTGTTTGAGGCATATATCAAACCATAAGTTATCATCCCATGAAGATATCTCAAGATATGCTTTGCAGCTATCCAATTCTCTTATCTAGGTTCCACATGGAACTAGCTCAACAAGTTCATAGCAAAGAAAATTTCCGGCCTAGTATTTGCCAAATACATCAAGGATCCAATCAATTGTTGGTACAGTGATGAGTCTATTGGATCAGAATTAGAGTCTGTCAACTTCCTCAAATATATTGTCATGGTAGTTTCCATGGATTTGCAATCCATCATCCCAAACTTATGAAGGATATTTACCACATACTTCCCTTGTCCTAGGAAGAATTCAACATGCTTCTTCCATACTTCTAGTCCCAAGTAGTAGTGTATGAGACCAAGATATTTCATATCAAATTAAGTGGCTAGATCCTTCTTACAGTGAATAATGAGAGGCTTTGCACCTGTTAGGAACAAATCATCAACATATAACAGTAGAATCATAGGTGCATTATTCACAACTTTTTAATATAGATTTGGATCAGCATGACTCTTGGAAAATCCAAGTCATGTCAAGTAGCTATCAATATGTGAATACCAAGCTCTTGGAGCTTTCTTGAGTCCATACAAGGCCTTCTTCAATCTGCATACATGGGTTTCTTTTGGATGTACCTCAAAACCTTGAGGTTTCTCTATGTATACTTCTTCCTCAATCACTCCATTGAGAAAGTAGGTATTTACATCCATCTGATGTAAACTCCAACCCATTGATGCTACTAGAGATATGATGGCTCTAATATATGTATATCTTGGAACCGGAGAAAACGTCTCATCATAATATTCTCCCTCCTGCTGAGAGAAACCTCTAGCCACAAATCTTGCCTTGTATTCATCAATACTTCCATCCACATCATGCTTTATATTATAAACCCATTTTGAAATGACTACAGACTTCTCTTTAGGTCTAGGCACAACTTCACCTACATCAATTTTCATAATATATTCATATTCCTCTGTAATGGCCTCCTCCCATTCTTTTTGTTTGACTGCTTCCTCAAAGGTGGAAATTTCTTCATTGAAAATACTTCTCATTAGTGTTGCATAACTAGAAAACCTTTTGGGTTTCTTACTTTTTCTAAAGGTTCCACTAGTAGCTTTATGCTTTTCTTCTTCCTGCAAGGTGGATTCAATCCATGCTGGTCTATTTCTAGTGTTAGGTGAAATAATTGTTTCCACATGTTCATGTGGTGGTTCTTTTTCTTCACTGGGATGTTCTAGAGAACATGTACTTTCTTCTTTGGTGTCTTCATGTTCCTCTTCTTCTTTGGAGTCTATGGAGTCTTCTATAGATTTCTTGAATGAAACCCTTTCATCAAAAGTTACGTCTCTGTTGATTTCAACCTTTTGTTGACCTCGAACATATATTCTATATTATTTTTATGATTCACTATATCCAACGAATACACCTTTCTTTCCTGAAGGTTCCAACTTCTTTCTCTTATCCTTGGGAACATGAATATAGACAGGGCATCCAAAGATTCTCAAATTTTCAAAACTTGGCTTATTTCTGGAGAAGGCTTCTTCTGGAGTCATGTTCTTCAATATTATATGTGGACTTATATTCTAAATATAAACAGTTGTCATAGTTGCTTCTCCCCATATGAACATGGATAAATTATGGTCATTCATCATTTCCTTAATTGATTCTTCAATAGTTATGTTCTTCCTTTCAACCACACCATTTTGTTGACGATTATGGGGAACAATAAGTTGCCCCTAATCCCAACTTATTTACAAAAGGAAACAAGCTCCTTGGAGGTGTATTCTCCTCCATTATCAGTTCTTATTATATTGATCTTATTATCTGTCATATTCTCTACTTCAGCTTTGAATTCTTGGAGTTTGTTAAATACTTCATCCTTGGTCTTTAGCAGATACAACCATGTCTTTCTTGAGAAGTCATCTATGAACATCACATAGTAAAGAAATACTCCTAGAGACTTCACTAGAATAGGTCCACATACATCTGAATGTATTAGGTATAAGATCCCTTTGGATCTATTCTCACTGCTTGGAAATGGTTTCTTAATATTCTTCCCAAGTGCACATCCTATGCACACACCTTCATGTACAAATTGTAATTTTGGTATGCCTACAACCATCCTTTTTAGGGATGGAAAGGCTTGATAATGAAGGTGAACATACCTTCTATGCCATAACTCACTAGGGTTGATTTCATCATGTGCAAGATATTGAGTATTCTGACCTAGAAGTTTATACAATATTCCTTCATGAATTCAAATGACTCTAGTGTCTTCTATCTTTGAATCTTTAGACAATACAAGAACTTTTCCATCTACAAAATATATTATATCTCCTTTCTCTTCCAAATAAGAAACAAATACTAGATTCTTTTTCAAACCAGGAACATATAAGACATTATTTAGATGGATAGAGTTACATGATTCCATATTGATGGTAACTTGTCCAATTCCCTTGACTGCATAAGATTTCTTGTCTCCAAGCTCCACTTTATGAGGTGCCTCATTTTCATTCATGCTTGAGAAATTCTTACGGTCACCTGTCATATGCCTTGAAGCTCCACTATTGATTAGACACACGTCATCTTCAATGGTTCCAGTAAGAGTTGAATAATAGAAGAAATGTGTTTCATCATGCTTTGTCTTATTTGATGGTTCTTCATCATTGACAGCTTATGTGTGATGTCTCTCTTTTCTCTTCTTTGTTAGTTTAGGACAAGTCCTCTTGTAGTGGCCATAATCATGGCATTCAAAGCATTGTACCTTTGACATATCTCTCTTGAACTTCTTTCTTGAATCACATATTTTCTTACCTCCATGTCTTTTGAACTTTGTTGCAAAGGCTTGAGCATCTTCTTCCTTCTGAGGTTTTTCCTTGGAGTTTAACCTTGTCTCTTTTCCTGCTTCAAATTGTGCCATGATATTGCCTTTCACGATATCTAGAACTTTATTCTTGACAAGGATGAGGTCAATCCTTGTCTTCCATGCTCTGAAGTTTGAAGCCCCTTCTAACTTGTTTTCTGACTTCATAGAGTAAGTCATGGATTCCTTGACTTTGACTTTGACTTTGACTTGTTCAACCTTTGACTTTGACCAAAAAATCAAACTTGACGGCTTGTATTGCTGAGAGTACCAGGGGGTGTGCTAGGATAGGGTACACTAGGCTATCCAGGAATTAGGTCAAGCACTTCACTTAAGGTGCCTCAACAAGAGGGTTGGGGTTTCGTTGCTGAAACAAAACTTTGACTACAACTACAACTGAGCAAATTCTCCCAATCTAAGTTCCAGTGGTTAGACTGTCCGAAGATAGTGTGGGCCCATAACCTGTTAAAATAATAGGTGCGCTCATTTCACCATAGACAATATCTCTATATTGTCACCCAACCATAGGCAAAAGGCCACCCCCGAGCACCTTAACTTTGACAGCTAGAATAATTATGGAAGTAAAAACTAGAACAGATAGCCAACCAAGTTAGCATACCTATTTCCAAAGCTATTGTACCAAGCAGAAATTCCAAACCATAAACCAATGACCAAGTCACCACTGCAGCAGTTGCAGCTCTCCTCCAGTCATGCACACCACTAGTCCTTATGAAGTCATGAGAGTGAGTGTAACAAATGAGCTCAAGCGCCCTCTATTTATAGTGCTCCAAGTCACTTGACTGGGCCAAATTCTTCTCTTGGAGGCTAATAAATTAATATAAATTAGTCTCTTGAGTTGAATTGTCTTCTAGGGATATTAACCAACTATTTAGGGTTTCTCTTGCTTCCCGAAATATTCTAGTCTCATCAAAGGTTACACATAGAGGTTAATACCTCCACAGCTGTCGTAACATCAACAATTACCAGGTTGTACAAGTTTGACAACTTTGTGTGATCATATTTTCCCATTTGTTGTTGCTCATAGCGATGACTTGAGCAAAATTTGGTATGAGTTGTTTAGTCATCTAAACTATCGCTCATTGCAACAACTATGTAATCAACATATGGTGACTGGTATTCCTCTTGTTTCTTGCAAAGATGGTGTTTGTGCAAGTTGTGTTCTCAACAAACATCATCGAGACAATTTTGAGAAACGTGCATCTTGGCACACCTCGGCCCCTTTTCAACGTGTTCACATTGATTTGTATGGTCCTCTTTATTCTCCTTATTTATCTGGGTACAAGTACTTCTTAACTTTCATTGATGACTTCTCCAAACACACTTAGATTTACTTATTAAAACTTAAGAGTGAAGTTTTTGACAATTTTTTGGCCTACAAGGCCCCTATAGAAAAATAATCTTGACATCAACCCCAAAGATTAAGAACAAATAATGGAGGGAAATATGTGAAAAACAAATTTACAAGTTATTGCATTGCACAGGGCATTCATATGCAACATATTGTTCCATATACACCACAACAAAATGGTGTTCTTGAGAGGAAGAATCGCACATTAAAATAAATGGATAATTGTATAATCCAATCTAAGGGATTAAGTCTTAATTATTAGGCAGAAGCCATAAACTATGCAAAATACATATCAAATATCACTCCCACAAAGGCTTCAAAAAATATAACACCAAAAGAATCATGGAATAAAATTAAGCTAGATGTAAGTCACTTTTGTGTGTTTGGTAGTGTGGCATGGGCTCATATTCCTTATGATAAAAGGAAAGCATTGCATATTAAAAGTGAGAAGTGCATTTTTGTTGGATATTCTGAAGATGTCAGAGGCTACATACTTCTTCAACTTCATTCCAATGAAATTATTATTAGAAGAGATGTTAAATTTAATGAAAAAATCCTCTTGGTCTACGAGCTTAATTCAATGTTTGTGCCATCTTCGGCCTGTGAGCGATATTCAGTGTTTGTGTCATCTTCTATTCCTATTTTGGTTTGTTCTTATTTAGATGATGATAGTGAGGATGAAAATCCACCTCCACCTACTCACCTTCCTCCAGATCATTCCATTGATAATGAACCTGCACCAGCACCATCGCTTCCTAGATGGGTATGTTCAACACTAGAAGCAGTTGGTGAGGTTTCTAGTGATCCTTCATATCAGCGATGAACACGTTCACATTTCCAGTGAGCATCTTCTTTTTTGTCTCACGTTTCAAAGACTCGTGATCCAGACACATTTGTAGAAGCTTCAGGTCATTCAAATTGGGAAACAACAATGAATGAAGAGTATCACTCTCTAATGGTGAATGATACTTGGGATCTTGTACCTCTTCTAAAGGAAGAAAAATTTTCAAATGTAAATGGGTGTATAGAACTAAGTATGCATCATATGGAAGTTTTGAAAGACACAAGGCCTGGTTAGTTGCCAAAGGGTTCTCTCAAGTTTAAGGCATACATTGTAATGAAATATTTTCCCCCATAGCCAAAATGAATTTCATATTCCTTATTCTATCCCTTGTTGCCTCACATATATGGGAGGTACACCAAATGGATGTTAAATCTACCTTCTTGCATGGGGATTTGAAAGAAGAAATCTACATGGAACAATCTCCTAGTTATATCCAAAATGACTCCAGCCTTGTTTGTCTCCTTACCAAATCTCTTTATGGTCTTAAGAAATATCCTTGAGCTTGGTATGCCAAAATAGAAAACTTTCCTCTTGACACTAAATTTTATAGATGTCATTATGAACCTAATGTCTATACCCAAAAAGTAGGAATTCATCTCATTATCATTGTTCTTTATGTTGATGACCTTATCCTCACTGGTAGTGACCCTAAAATTTTAACCCATGTGAAATTCAGCCTTAAAACGAAATGTGAAAGGACAGACTTAGGTTATTTTCATTATTTCATTAGCCTCCTAGTATTTCAAACCAAGGAAGGAATTTTTCTTTCCTAGTCTAAGTATGTTTGTGACCTTCTTCGTCACTTTCACATGGACGATTCTAAACCAGTCCCTTCTCCCTTCCAATCTAGAGTCAAACTTGTTGCCACATGTACTACTCCTGAATTTGATGCCACTTTGTATCGTCAGTTAGTTGGTAGCCTCCTATATTTGACTCATACTTGTCTATATATTTCCTTTGATGTTGGTCTTGTTGTCGGGTATATGCAAACACCCCATGAAATCCATTGGAAAGCAACTAAAAGGATACTTCGGTATGTCCTAGGTACAGTTCAATTTGGAATACATTACAATTTAGGGGGGACTCTTTTGTTGGTTGGTTTTACTAATCCATATTGGAAGTGCAACCTTGATGATCAAAAGTCTACTGCAAGTTATGTTTTTGGCCTTAGTTATGGACCTGTCACTTGGGATTGTAAGAAACAACAAGTTATTTCTCTTTCTTCAACAGAAGCATAGTACCGAGTAGTGGTTAATGCAAGTCAAGAAACATTGTGGCTTCGACAGATCCTTTCAGATTTTGGATTCCAGCAACAGAATACGACCACCCTCTAGTGAAAAAATCAGAGTGTCATCAAGCTCGCCAAGGATGCATTTCAACATTAGTGTAGCAAACACATCAAGCTACAAATGTACTTCATCAGAAATCCCATTCATGATCAAGTTAAGGAAGTGTTTTTTTTTCCTATAGAAGATCAAGTTGCAGACATTGTCACAAAGTCTCTTACAGAAGAAAAATTTTCCAAACTTCGATCTATATTGGGAGTTCAGGAAGTTTTCATTAAGGGGGGTAGGCTCCAATGTCTCCTGCCTTCTCCTATTGTGTCGCATTTGTAAATCCTTCAATCTTATCCCAAGTTGTTTTTGAAAGGGGATGTCGAGATATTTAGACACTTAGGAGTTAGTTAAGATCAACTTGGTCTAATGTGTTGTCAGGTTAAAGTGTGTTTCTTAGTGTGTTTCATCAGTATTCATTTGTAATTCGATGTTCATTATATGTTCAAGACATAGAGTGATATGATGGCTCATATTCTCCTCGATCTTAACAACTACATTGATACATGCATTAACACTTGATTGGTCCATGATCTATATTTAGAGAGCATGGAGGATCATTTTTTGATGATCGATTGTGAGAAACATTATTGTAATATTTTTCTTTTACATTAATAAATTTCGTCAACTGGCCACGTTGGTTGGGACCGTGGATGTTTCCCCACATTGAGGTTTTACCATGTAAAAAGATTGGTATGTTAATCTTTGATCTGGTTGTGTGAATGGTTACTGAAGTTGTTCGTCCTCTGTTGGAATACCTTGTGTTGTCGAACATTAATGAATATGAGCAAAGGCTTGATATTTGTGTGATAAATCTAAAAATATAAATAAAATTATTGACATGTATTTGCAACTTCAAGTAATTCATGAATAGAATATATCTAACCCATTGGTATAAAACGTGGATATTAATTCAAATATGTAGGTCCTAAAGAGGGTAGAAGGAAGAATTGGAGGATCTGTAAGGAAAAAGAAATGTCCTAGTGGTTGAAAGGAGACATTTTTCAATGGAGGTGACACTACTGTAAAACAAAAAGTGTCACATGTTAGATTATCTCACACTTAGCTTCTTAATACATGGAAGTCAGGTTGTGTGGATCAATCATAGGCCCATTGTTTAGCTTCAAATATGAATCTAAAATGGGTGATTATAAATACACATAGATCAGTGCCTCAACCTATGTGATTTCATTTTTAGATCTTCTTCTCTGGAAAAGAAATACCCCAATGAATTTGTTGTTAAGAATAAATTATATTTTGGGGATTTAATCAACAATTACATTCATTATCATCCAATCCCTTATGTTTAAATAGATTCATAACAATCCAACATTCCTTTTGGATATGAGATTTTGAGTATTAGCTTCACCGCAGAGTCCAGACCTCCTAGCAGGCTGAGGTTTCTTTTCATTGGGGCATCAATCATTGTGTCATTCCATTATGTTGGAAAAAATTGATATGCATCATTTTGTGCGTTGATGTTGTCATGAGAAAGGATAGCTATGTAACACCAACCACCAATTCAATCCCAAAATGAGGACTTGAGGAAGTACGATGATCTAGTCACACACTAGATTTTGATATATAACCCCTCTTCATTTATTCACAATTGAAAATGAATATTAGGGTGGCTCTACTCCTTATAGTTCTAGGGATGGAATGGAACAGAGAGTGTCGGTGTTCACGAGCAAGAGGGTCATTATGTTGTGTAGGTATATGTCCATCAATAGAGAGACAAACATAAGGAATTATTTCTTGTATCTTTCAGCCATGCACAACATCCTGACTAAACTAGGAGACAACAACAATACAAACAACAAAACGAAGTAGTGCAATGTAGATAGGCTACTGATGATGCAATGCATAAACATCATCAAATGATTGCTTAAAGGAATTCTAGTTTTATACAAGTTAGATATTTTCACATGAATCCTTACTTCAAGCTTTCCATGACACCGTGTAACTAAAAATTTCCCCTTCGATGCTCTGAGCTTCAATACGAAGCTCCATAACCATGTTAATATTTCTATGTTTTTCACTTTGACAAGTAGTTGTATGTGAGAGATAGTGCAAGTACACAATATCTTTAAAATGGACATATAATAAATCACAATCTAATCTTGTAGTAAATGGGAATTATCATATAAACCTAGATTTTGTGATGAAAAAATCAAACTCACATTTGTTATAGGATTGTCAATCTCACTTGCCAAGCTAAATAGCTCTACTACCTTATCTTTAGCAAGTGTTAAATTCTGGAAATCCTAAGAGAAGGTTCGACACTAGAGAATGTAGAGATTTTTATTTATTTATTGAAGATAGAGAAATCTGCAATGGGTTGTGATCAAAGGTACAACATTGCACCTAAATGATGGATTCGGAACAAGGTTTATGATAGTAATAGTAATTTGTTTTTCCAAATTAAAAAAAAAAAAGACCATTTACT
Source organism: Picea engelmannii (assembly GCA_009831015.1). NCBI lineage: Eukaryota > Viridiplantae > Streptophyta > Pinopsida > Pinales > Pinaceae > Picea > Picea engelmannii. The sequence continues at coordinate 325,552 of ML798478.1, read as the reverse complement.
ATTAAAATTGATACAAAATTGTATAACATTGTTGGGTATGTCTTATATTATTTGCACGAGTAGCTTTAGTGTCACCTTTTTTGCCTTAGGAAATGTGTCGCCTTTTTTTCCTCGTTTTTTGTGTCGCCTTGATTTTGTGTCCATTGTTGGGCGGTTTTTCGGCACATGATTTTTTGGCAATGGTTTTCTATTTCCATTTAAGGAATTAGGGTTGTTGACTAATCCAGGTCATTAGGTTAGGGTTTTGGATGTCGTTGGCTCCTATATGTATATTGTATTGTAAACAATGTATGATGTGAATGAATATAGAATATGTTGGTTTTCCCAATTTGGGTTTCTAGGGGGAAAATCTCTGTGTAATGTCTGTATTTTCCATTGTATCTTTTTTGTTCTTTTATTGAAAATCTATTTGCAGTAAGTAATTGTAGAAGGTTAAAATCTACATTTGGTATCAAAGCAATTATTGGCTTCAAGGGGACTCCTTTTGGTCAAGGGTTTGGCTTGGGACTGTGATAAGCCTTGTTACAGTGGGAGATATGCGGTATTGATTCTTCAGGTGAAGAGAAATGGCGAACAGTTCAAAAATGGAGACCGGGAAGTTTAATGGGAAAAATTTTGAGTTATGGAAGCTCAAGATGGAATACTTGTTGGTGGACAGAGATCAATGGATCGCGGTAGATCCAGGTACTGCACCTACAGGAAATTCAACAGATGACTGGAAAATTTTGGATCAGAAGGCGAAGAGCACAATCTGACTGTGTCTCTCAGATTCAACATTACTGAATGTGTCAGAGGAAGCTACATCCAAGGATTTACAGGATAAGTTGGGGAAGTTGTATCAATCTAACTCCCTAGTAAATAAACCATTCCTAAGAAAGAAGTTGTATAACCTGAGGATGAGAGATGGAGACTTGGTGGTAGAGAATTTGAACACCTTCAATATTGTGGTAAGTCAGTTAGTATATGTTGAGATTAGAATTTCAGATAAAGATAAGTGTATCATTTTATTGTTCTCTTTACCAAACTCGTGGGATAGTCTAATTGTGGCCATAGGTAGTAATACAACTGCCTTGAAGTTTGATGAAGTGGTCTCATCCTTGTTTTCAAAGGATATGAGATGGAAGAACATGGAAGGACAAAGCACAGATGAATTATTTGCAAGAGGACGCTCCCAGGAAAGAAATATATCTAAGTCCTAAAGTGGGAGATCTAATTATAAGGGTAGATCTAAATATCCCAAAAATTTTGTAAAGGTATGTTGGAGATGTGGAAAAGAAGGGCACTACAAGAAGCAGTGTAGATCCAAAGTTGAGAAAAAGAAGGGATCTAAAGAAGCTCTGTCTACATAAGAAAATACCTCCAAGGAAGAAGGAGGGGATGTTTACTTGGCTTCTTCAAGCACACATGCAGGTCATGAGGCATGGTTGGTTGACTCAGGTGCATCCTTTCATATGACTCCCCACATGGATTGGTTCTGTGAATATGAAAGGTATGATGGAGGTAATGTTATCCTCGATGATGAATCAAAAACCAAAATCATAGGATGAGGAAAATTCAAGTTGAGGATCATAGATGGAAGGATTAGAAAACCACATGGTGTTCTACACATCCCAAGATTGCCAGAAATTTGATTTATGTAAGAAAAATGGATGATGCATGGGTAAAAACAATATTTGAAAAGGAAACTTGCAAGACAGTTCGAGGAGAAATCGTGTTGTTTAATGGAGTTTGGTTTGGATCTCTATATAAGCTACAAGGAATCACTATTAGTGATGGGTGCAATAGTTCCATTGTTCCTGATATTGGAGCAGAAGAAGAAAAAAGTCATACAATCTTTGGAGAAAAGGTTATGATGTGGCATCAAAGACTGGGGCATATCGGAGAGAAGGGTCTTCGACTACTACATGATAAAGGTATGGTTGAAGGTATGTCTAACTTCTCTCTGGATTTTGATTTCTGTGAACATTGTGTGTATGGGAAGCATAATCGAGTAAGATTCTCCTCTGGTGCAATGAGGGAAGAAGGAATTTTATAGCTAGTGCACAGTGATGTGTTTGGACCTGTGTCAGTTCCATACTTGGGAAAATATGTGTAATATGTCTCATTTATATATGAATTCTCGAGGAATACTTGGATATGTTTCCTCAGGAAGAAATCTGAAGTCTTTTACAGGTTTAAAGAGTTTAAGGCTCTTGTTGAGAATCGGACAGAGAAAAGAATTAAGGTGTTGAGGACAGATAATGGTGGAGAGTTATGCAAGAATGAATTTGAAAAAATTTGTAAGAAGTGTGGTATAGAAAGGCAGAATACTACTCCATATACACCTCAGCGGAATGGAGTTGCAGAAAGGATGTGTTGATGAATGCAGCTATGGGAGACATCCTCCAGCTTACAAACCTGTGAGATGTGGAACATAGCAGCTATGTGAGTCTTTTTCTCAGCTTACAAACCTAAGAGAAAGCCCCTAAAAAGAGTTCATGGTTCCATCCTGGGACAGATCTAGGAATGTAGAGATGACCTCCTCCATGATGTGAGTGAGAAGAGCTCTAGATGATTATCCGGTGGAAAAGTGATATGTTGAGTTAGGGTGTGCCTGTGGCTGAGCACAAGGTGAACATGAGAAATCCCAAAAGTGATGGACACATTTTCATGTGAACAGAAATGAAGATGATGTAATATCCTCCTCTGAGCAGCAGAGTTGACGATATGACTCCAGATGATTCTAATGTCGATGGCAGTGGGAAAGCATATTTGTAGTGTGGATGAGCACAGGTGAATGTGTGAAGATCTGGTTCATTTGTGTAATGCAGTGAATCAAATCTATGGCATCCCTATGGATGTGCCCCTAGTGGATGAGAACTAGTGGGTGTATCAGATCCTTTTCTATATATATTTTTCAAGAGTCAGACCTACATGTAACCCTAATTGTTATGTAAAGGGTACAAGTCGGCCCCACCTTAATATGGTTAATAATAAATGTAAAAGATAATTAATATTAATATTAATTATAATAATAATAATAATATATTTGACTTAGAGAGGTCGTCCCTATTGATCCAATAGACACCTTTGTTGATTGGTCAAATTCTAATATAAGTAAGAGATGATTCTCCATTGTATAATCATAGCTTTCTCATGAGTTTGGAAATTTCAGCAAACACTTCTACTTGGAAAAAGGTGTGCACCTCTCTTGGGCGCTAGGGTTTATAGGGCTTAAGAAGCCTCTTGTGTGCTAAGTCATTCTTGGTGGTGAAATGAATTTCTCTTGAAGAATATAGCAAAGGATTTGGCTGGTTTTTCTTCCCTTGTTGAGAAGGGTTTCCCAGGATACTTCTTGTGTTCTTGTGCATGGTGTTTCTTCTTGTGATCTTGGTTGCTGCAACATTCTTGTTTATGGTTAAGACATGATGAAATTGAAATGAACTACATGATTAACCTAATGCTTATGAAAAATAAACATGGTACCAAAGCATAGGTCTTCAAGAACCCATTGCACAAGCATCTTTCACAAGAAAAAGGAAAAATGGCATTATTGTCGTACAAGAAAAATAGGGATTTTTATTGCTGAGGAATTTCATCCCAAAAGCCATCTAGAAAAGTGTGCCCTAGCCCAAGGAACTCTTTGGAACCTTGAGAACACCTTTTCAGTGGATATAACTCCCAAAAAGTGAAACCCTAGTTTTCATCGGTACCAGAAGTACCAGAAGTACCAAAAGCACCAGAAAACCAGAAGCACCAGTCCAGAAATCCGATGGTCAAGTTTGAGGGGGGGAATTTTGGATTTTCAGAAATCTAACTGTACCATCTTACTCGCCTCAGCTCAGTGCATGTAGCCCCTAGATCAGAATTTCAAAATTTGAAGTTTGAAAAATTAGGGTTTCCTCATAAAACCCTAAGTTGTAGTTGCAGTTGCAATTTCAGAATCAGTCGCAGTATCAATTGAAGTATCAGTTGTAGTACTAGTTGCAGTCATCCTTGAAGTTTTTAAGAGTTGGTAATTATTACCGTTGTTACCAGATGGTGCCACTACCTGCAAATGCTATCAGATGTATGTACTCACATATGTTTAAATTGTTAATCTTTAAAGAGTATTTGCAGGAGAAGGGATCTCTTGCCATAGATCCAGAAGGATCTCAAGATCCAACACATTCAGAAGAATAATGCAACCCAGGTTTAAATATTCTGATATGCATCTATTTGTTATAAAATTATTTTGATCTAGGTTGCATGTTGAAACTATGACCATCATACTAACCTTTGGTCAAAATTAAAGTCAAAGTATTAGATGGATTAAAGTTGAGATCATAGAGTTTATTCTCTAACCCAACCTTCTGTCAAGATAGCATATTTTCCTAGTACAAAATATGGGTTGAAGAAAGCACTTGTCATCTTGAGTGAAGGATACTTGGAAGAAAAGCAACATACACTCATTCTTGAGGACAAGACTCCAGGTTCCAGATTTGATTAATTAAGTTGATAAGATTCAAAATTACACATGAAAAAGTTGATTACTACCCCTTTACAAGTAAACATTATAGTTGAGGTAGTAGTCTTTATAAAGTATTATACGTGGTAGCATGTGAGCATATTGAGATAAGTTCTTAATGTAACAGATACAACTAACATCTCCTCTAGGAGAAACTTCTTGTGTTGATCCCAGGTTACCATGGAGGAATGTTTTATCACAACACTAGAAGAGTGTTGATCTCATTTTGTATTGTGTTTCTTACTTTTGATCTTTGCTTTAGGCAAGTCACAAGTGATAACCCTAAAGGATCTACTGTGATGATTATTCGTGTTTTTGTTTTATCTACTATTATCAAAAGAGTATTATTCTTGTTTGTTGTTTTGTTGACCTTGTTCAAGTCATAGGTAATAACCTTGAGGAAGCCATAGTGAAGGTTGAAGAAGGCAACATATTAGATGAGATATGAATCATACTATGTACATGACCATATACATTCATGTACCCAAAGAGAAGAAGTGCAAGCTAGATCCTTTAGGGAGAAAGGATACAATGAATCTTCAAAGACATCTCTAGTAAGAGATAGATTGAGAAAAGCAGAGATGTTGTCCTTGAAGAAGAGATAGTTTTTCAAAGAACCAGAGAACATCAGATGGATATTGTCGGTGAGACAATACCTTTTCCCCCTTCAGCAATTTAGAGGGAGACAGACATTACTTCAGGTTATCCAGGATCTCCAGTTTATATGTTCAGAGGCATAAAATGCCTACCTAGACTCACTAAGACAACAACAAAACATCTATTGAGATATATACAAGGCATAGTTGGATATGGCCTGATATATGCCTCTAGTGTGAAACTGGGTATGTAGGATAGACCGTTTCAGATTGAGTAGAAAGTACAGTGGACCGAAAGAACACATCCAGTTGATGTTCTACCATGAATTTTTCCATGGATTCCTGATATAGAAGAAAAACAAAACTCAGTGTCCATGAGTACCACAAAGGCAGAGTATATAAGCATCAAGTGTGTGAAGTAATGTGGCTTCACAAGCTTCTGACAGATTTACTTGACCATGAGATGGATCCTATTATGATGACCAAAATCCGTGAGTAAAATCTCCTTGAGAACCTAGTGTTTTCTGATGAATCGAAATACAATGAGATGAAACATCCTTATTTCAGAGATATGATGCAGAGGAAAATCGTACACATGCAGTACCTTCCTACACATGAGCAGATTGCAGATATCTTCACCAAATTAACTTTGTGAAAAATGGTTCTCTAGCTGAGAGGGAGTAACGATAACTCCAGCCAAGACAAAACTCAAAATACATCCATGTGAGACTTGGCATGATAAAGAATGCCTCCCTAGATGAGAGGGAGTGTTGATGAATGCAACTATGGGAGACATCCTCCATCTTACAAACCTGTGAGAGGTGGAACATAGCAGTTATGTGATTATTTCTCTCAGCTTACAAACCTAAGAGAAAGCCCCTAAAAATATTTTTTGGTTCTAGCCTAGGACAAAGCTAGGAACGTAGATATGACCTCCTCCATGACGTGATTGAGAATAAATCCTGATGATTATCCGGTGGAAAAGTGATCTGTTGAGTTAGGATGTGCCTGTGGCTGAGCACAAGGTGAACATGAGAAATCCCAAAAGTGTTGGGCACATCGTCATGTGAACATAAATGAATATGATGTGATAGCCTCCTCTAACAGAGTTGACGAGATGACTCCAGATGATTCTCCTGTCAGTGGAAGTGGGAAAGCAGATATGTAGAGTGGACGTGCCTATGGACGAGCACATGTGAAAGTGTGAAGATCTGGTTCATCTATGTAATGCAATGAATCAGATATATGACATCCCTATGGATGTTCCCCTAGTGGATGAGCACTAGTGGGTGTATCAGATCCTTTGCTATATATATTGTTCAAGAGTCATACCTACGTGTAACCCTAATTGTTATGTAATGGGTACAGGTCAGCCCCACCTTAATATGGTTAATAATAAATGTAAAAGATAATTAATATTAATATTAATTATTATAATAATAATATATTTGATTTAGAGAGGTCAGCCCTGTTGAGCCAATAGATGCCTATGTTGATTGGTCAAAGTCTAATATAAGTTAAGAGATGATTCTCCATTGTAGAATCATATCTTTCTCATGAGTTTGGAAATTTCAGCAAACACTTCTACTTGGCAAAAGGTGTGCACCTCTCTTGGGCGCTAGGGTTTCTAGGGCTTAAGCACCCTATTGTGTGCTAAGTCATTCTTGGTGGTGAAAGTTCTTTCTCTTGAATAATATAGCAAAGGATTTGGTTGGGTTTTCTTCCCTTGTTGAGAAGGGTTTCCCAGGATACTTCTTGTGTTCTTGTGAATGGTGTTTCTTCTTGTGATATTGGTTGCTGCAACATTCTTGTTTATGGTTAAGACATGATGAAATTGAAATGAACTACATGCTTATGAAAAATCAACAGGATGAACATGACGCTTATGGAAAAAGCAAGGTGCATTCTCAGTGGTGTCGAGTTAGGGAAAGAATTTTGGGCATAGGTAGTAGATATTGCATGTTACCTGGTCAACAGATCACCCTCATCAGCACTGGATGACAAGACTCCACAAGAGGTATGGACTGGTAAGAAACCTTCTCTCACACATCTCAAGGTATTTGGTTGTGAGGCCTATGTTCATGTTCGAAAGGAAATAGGAGTAAGCTAGATAAGAAGGTTGAAAAGTGTATCTTTATTAGGTATAAATATGGTCTCAATGGTTATAAGCTTTGGAACCCATAAACTAAGAAGTTTGTGTATAGTCGATATGTGGTATTTAGAGAAATGAAGGATGTTGTCAAATAGGAGGTTCTACCAAGTAAGGAAGAACCATAGAAAATAGAGTTTGAGTCAAAGGATGATGAATCAGACTCTATAGAAGAACAAGAATCAGAAGAAGAAGAACCTCATACTCCAATATTGAGGATATCAGTGCAGGAAAAAAGGCTACCGGAAAGGTATACTCCATCTGATTTCCATTCAAATTTTTCTTTGTCTATTACTGATGATGATCCTAGAACTGTCAGGGAGGTAGTGGATTTAGAGGATGGAAAACTCTGGAAAAAGGCCATGGATGAAGAAATGGCAGCCTTGGATAAGAATGAGGCTTGGGATCTAGTGGAGTTTCTGACTGGAAGAAACCCCATTGGCAGCAAATGGGTATTTAAAAAGAAGTTGAATGCAGAAGGAAAAGTGGAGAAATACAAAGCTCAGTTAGTAGGAAAGGGTTATTCCCAGGTTGAGGGAATTGATTTTGGTGAGATTTTTTCTCTTGTTGCCAAGTTAACTTCTATTAGATTTATGTTATATGTTGTTGTTGCATTTGATTTTGAAGTAGAATAGATGGATGTGAAGACAACATTCCTACATGGGAATCTAGAAGAAGAAATATATATGAAGCAGCCAGAAGGATTTAATGTGAAGGGAAAGAAGGAGTCGGTATGAAAGTTGAAAAAGTCCATGTATGGTTTAAAACAATCACCAAGGATGTGGTATCAAAAATTTGATACTTATATGTTGGGACTTGGATTCACAAGAAGCAAAGAGGATCATTGTGTGTATTTTAAATTAATTGGTGATCATTTGATTTATGTGGTCTTGTATGTGGATGACATGTTGTTGATATGAAACAACAAGAATATTATCCAGAATGTGAAAACTCAGTTGTCCTATAAATTTGACATGAAGGATATCGATGCTGCAAATTTCATTTTGGGCATGGAAATTAAAAGAGATCAGGAAAACATGAAACTCTGGTTAAATCACAGAAAATATGCCGAGACAATATTGCAAAGGTTTAATATGAAGGAATGTAAACAGGTCATGGTCCTTGTTCCTATTGGTGTAAAGTTATATGTGGATCAGTGTCCCAAGACACAGGAATAGGAGGAGGACATGTCTCGTGTTCCATATATGAGTGTAGTTGGCAGTTTGATGTATGAAATGGTTTGTACTAGACCGGACATTGCACATGTAGTGGGAGTTTTGAGTAGATATATGTCAAAACCAAGGAAGGAGCATTGGAAAATAGTAAAAAGGGTTTTCAGGTGTTTGTGTGGCACTGCTAGCTATGGATTGTGCTACCAAGGAAGACCAGTATTGGACAGATTTTTGTACATACATGGATTTGTGAATGTGAACTGAGCTAGAGATATAGATCGTAGGAGATCTACAAGCGGGTATGTGTTTAACTTGTTTGGAGGAGCAATCAGTTGGATGAGAAAAAGACAGTATGTAGTGGCACTTTCAACTACAGAAGAAGAATACATGGCAGCCACTCATGCAAGAAAGGAAGCAGTATGGTTACAAATATTGGGTTCAGGTATTGGGTTGGTACAACAAGTTGTAAGGATAGATTGTGACAATCATAGTGCAATTTTTCTAGCGAAGAACCCATCTTATCATTCAAAGAAAAATCATATCGATGTTCAATATCACCTTTTGAGAGACATGGTTGAAGAAAAGAAAGTGTTGTTGATGAAGGTGAACACTTTGAAGAATGTTGTAGATTCATTAACAAAATATCTGAGCACTGAGAAGTTCTCTTGGTGTAGAAGATCTATGGGCATTGTTGCCCTAGATTGTTGACTATGTAACCTTGTAACCCCCTGTATGAAAATAAAACAACAAGTGGGAGACAGGGGGGAGATAGCCCCCATGCGGAGGGGTTCAGGGGAAGCTCCCCCGAGAAAAAAAAAAATCTCGAGAAATGTGTCACCTTTTTTACGTAACTTTTTGTGTCACCTCGTTTTTTGTGTCCATTGTTGGGAAATTTTTTGGCACATGGTTTTTTGCCGATGGTTTTCTATTTCCAGTTAAGGAATTAGGGTTGTTAATTAATCCAGTTCATTGGGTTAGAGTTTTGGATGTCGTTGGCTCCTATATGTATATTGTATTGTAAACAACATATGATGTGAATGAATATAGAATATGTTGGTTTTCCCGGTTTGGGTTTCCAGGGGAAAAATATCTGTGTAATGTGTGTATTTTCCATTGTATATTTTCCATTCTTTTACTGAAAATTTGTTTGCAATAAGTAATTGTACAAGGTTAAAATCTACAAACATGGGTTGCACCTAATATTGTTTAAACGTGGTGAGTGTAATCAGTGATTGTTTTGGAACAGTAATATCAATTGATTTGAAATTTAACTTAGGAATCATCAAGGACATTGGCCTTTACAAGATTGACCCTTTAGATCTCCAAAGTATTTCAATTCCACGCAATATCTACATTGAAGTTGTAGTATACATACATTAAACAATGAAAGACAATCCATTATGCAATGTGTTTTTTATGTTATCAAAATTTGATTTTGTTATTTTCATGTGAACATATAGATAAATGCAAGATAAGGTCCAAGGAACAAATGGAGTGGTATTTCTTCAGCCACAAGGACAAAAAATACCCTATAGGCACATGCAAAAACATGGCCACAGAAAAATAATTGCAAGGTAAGGCCATTAGCCACTACAGCGATATCAAACTGCACACAAATAGGGCCACAATGGTATAATTACAGGAAAATAGAATTGGCCATTACGGCATTATCAAACTAAATTCTATTCTAAATGAGAGGGACAGAATGCAAAAACAGTACATTTTCAATCGACACTTGATTTGTCACACTACATGTTCGTACCAACCTTTCAAACCTAATGCTAGCTTGGGAGGAAGGCTTACTAGCCTATAGTTCTAAGTTGATGGTGTTGCCTTCATCATGGTGCAGAACTATGACACATGGTCAACGTGACTACTCCCAAAACGAGACATCACCATTATCCCACGGCGATGCATTATAAAGATAACATTAAAAAAAAACCTAAGTCTATCGTTCTTGTATGAAAAAGCCTCGTAACAAAAAATATTTAAATAATGTAACTTAACTTTAAATAAATGAAAACAACTTTGATATGAGACCAAATAAAGCCTCAAATTTTTTGATTGGTGGAAAAATGTTCCAAATATTTAATGGTTCCACAAAAAGTGTCATATTGAATATCTACCTAAAACTTAAGCTAGATAAAAAAAAATTAAAAGCATATAATTGCATGCAAATCAATAAAAGATTGGTAAGCTAATTACTAGAGTCTCTGCGGGGATTAATAATCTATAATATTTGATTGTCAACTCCTTAGTGTAATTATATATAAATTGAACATATAATTGGTTCTCCAGTGTTATATGTGTCTTAAGAACTTAATAATTGAATGTGGAGTATCTATAAAAAGAAACAATAATCAGTTATATGTTGAAGATATATATTATATTGAAGAAAGCAATTAAATTAAATTTATAGGTTCAACAAATATATATGAAAAAACTATATAATATGTGTTAAGTTAACACAGTCAATTGGGTCTATCTTGAGTGGTTGTGGGATGGAGTGTCATTTTCCCCACCCAGGTTCTATTCATGTAAGTGACATGTTGGGCTTATAAAGAGTATATTGTTATAATGGCTTCAAGCCCTATTGTTGAATTGACCTTGTGCCTTCAAGAATCTTAACCTGGGTACCATCCCTGAAATGAGGGGAAGTGCCTAGGGTTTTTCCTCAAGAATATTATTACCTAGAAAAAAATGTTAAGTTATATATTTAAATGTGTAACATGTGTTCAAATGTTAAACATTATATGTAACTTTAATGTATATATTGATTGAAAAAACAATTAGCTATACTTTTTTATTTACATTATAAATTAAATATTATTAATGTATTTACTTAATTAGTTTAAATAATATATGTTGTTGGTTGTTAGAGTCTATTTCAACTAGTTAAGAAACATAATTATTAACTTCTCTAATGAGATTAAAATCTCGCTATAATATAGATTAGTTATGTGTTTATTATATATATTGTCAATTAGGTTTAGCTCGAGTGGTTGAGAGGAAGAATCGGTATCCTCTCCACCTTTGTTCAAACCCCGCTATCGACATGTTCACTCTTCGTGGATGAATTATTACGAACCACCAACGGGTTATTACAAGTGGGGTGGTTTTCCTAGAATTTTTTGATGAGAGGGACACTTGGTATGGAGTGAACCCAAAAGGTTTTCCCAAGAGATCTCTCCTTATTTGTTCCTAAACTCACTCTCAAAGGTATTTTTGTTCTCCAAGAGAGGAGGATGCAAAAAGAGAATCATAGGTTGCATTGTAAACCAAATATTGCTATAATAATAGCACTGAGAAAACATTCGAAGCTGGTTTTCCCATTTGGGTTTCCAAGGTAAAAAATTACGTCTATGGTGTATGGAATTGCTTGTAATGAGATGTTATGTTCTGGTTAATAAATGAAAATGATATCACAAGAACATTTTTTATTAGTATTCATCTCAGCACTAAAATATTCCAAATTCTTTGTTCACTAGCATATCATCCATTAAATACAACACTAAGTTTAGTTTCTCATAGCCTATTTATGATTTACTTGGTTGTTGGTTGATATGTTGCTTGTAACAATTCGATTTCATTTGATTGAGTCGATGGGAAGATAAAAACTCAATGACATAGTGATTTCCTTACTTTTTTTCTCTAACAAGCCAGCTAAGGGCATTGGCTAGTCTTGCTTAATCCTTGAATTCATCAAAGCATTGAATCCCAACAAAAAACTAACTTATACCATCCATCCAATTTGAACCTAGAGATCAATGGTTATCATAAGTTGTCTATTCCAATTATTCATCTAATTTATAATTTATTCTTCTTGTAATCAAGAATCATAATTTCCCTTTTTGACCATTGGGAAACCAACTGGGCATTTTTTTCCTTCCATGGGGTCGTACGCTTTCCTCACCTTGTCAATTCCTTCTTACACAGGCAATTTTTTCTCTCATCAATTTGATTCCTCCCTGAGTTGATTTCATAACTACTTGGGAATTTTATCTCACTCATGGGCCGTACGTTGTGATTCTCTACCCTAGAGGCCATGCGATGTCCTATTAAGGAAAAATGACTTGCGATTAAGGGTCTAATGCAAATATGTGGAAAGATAAGTGAAAAAAATCTACTAGATGGTTGTATTAAAAAACAATTATGAAAAAATTGTGAATCGGTATGCTTGAGTAATTGAGAATGAATCGAATCTAGAACTTTCCATGAGGATTAGAACATGTTTGAATTTAATTGTGTTGGGTTGTGTATTCATATAACTAAGAGTTAAATGAGTGCACTATATAATTGATGCAACCACACATTCAACTAGTATCTATGCATGCACTGGACACTAGATGTTAGGGATCTAACCTCCCTAACCCCTCACATAGGTAGAATAATACATTTTACATGTAATAAAGGTCGAAATTAGTTAATAAGGCCTATTTAATAAATATAAACAAGTCAATGTAAGAAGACCTAATAGAAGCTTTCGCTTCTAGAAATATCTTCCTCTAGAATGTTCTTTAGAAGATAGAATTAGTATAAATTAGAGTAAGGGGCATGAGAAAGTTTTGTTTTGAGAATTATTGTAATAGAGTGTTGCTATGTTTGAGGTTTCCCCCTCGAAGAAGCAAGTGAACATTGCTTCCTATCAATAAAGGTATTATTTTGGTGTTGTGGTTCTCTACATTTTGTTGTTTCGTTGTTATTTTCTGTAGTATTTATGTTTTCTTCTATTATAATAGAGCTGGTACCTAACAAGTTGTATCAGAGAAATTTCCTCAACGAAAACTGTGGGAAAAAAAAATTCAGGGTAGAGACATGTACTGTCGACATATTTAAAGCACAAAGATCTATCGCCCAGCGGGTAAAACTGCGGTTGGGAAGACTACACTCAGGACATACAAACGATTTCACGGGGTTGTCTAGAAACAAATGTTTCACCTTGTTGGAAACCTCTGTAACCCTTGTTGGCACCCCTCGAATAGTACCACATCAGATAGAATATATACATGACCATCACTCCCACATACCGGTAGGTATATCGAGAGCCCCCTGTGTTTCCTGAAACTATCCCTAGATTAGTCAACCAATCGCCTGACTGTATAGTGACATCGAGAATAGTACTCAAGAAGATACTCTCTAGTACCTAGGTAATCAAGTAGTATGGATAAGGGTATGGTTGAACCTCCTTAGTTGGTTCCCTGAGATATTAGGCCAAGTACTATTGTTCAACCCCGTGTGTATATCAGAGAGTTATAGCACAGGGAAAACCCTTTTTTGTAGGCACCCTTAAACCCTAACCCTTGGGGAAAGAAATAGAAAAAAAAGGAACATATGAGATTTATTTCTGCGCAACCTTTCCTTCTACATTATGGTTGTGAAATTCCTATAGAATTTTTCCTGTTAACAATTTGAGGCATTCGCCACTGCAGTATTCTTCGAACCAAAGTATAACTCTGCATAAGTAAAAAAAGTGTATAGTGGTCCTGCCAACACCCTTAGTTGAGACATATTCCATTGGATTCCTCTCTTCGCCCTGATCATTGTGATACCTATCATTTTAAGCCTTTTTTTTTGTGGACCCGAACCCCTTCCCGACACCCTTATTTGTGACCTATCCCATTGGATTCCCCTTTTCTCCCTTATCGTTGTGGTACCTATCACTTGTAAGCCTTATTTTTTGTGGTCCCACCCCCCCTTCTCAACACCCTTATTTGAAGCCTACCCCCTTGGATTTCCCTTGTCGCTCTGATCGCAATGATATATATCACCTACCCTTTTTTTTTCAGTGGACCCACTCCCCATTCCCGGCACCCCCACTTTCCACATGGCCAACAATCGCACCCAAGACCTGTAGGGAGAAATTAGATAGAAAAAGGCCCAGTTTGACCATCTTGAGGACCAAGTCCGGTCTGAATTTTCTAAATTTGACAGCCAATTCTCCAAAGTTGACGCCCGATTTGACCAATTAGAGGGAAAACATGGCAGTCTCACTACCGCTCTCCAACCGTTGTTGAATTGATCCCAAGACCTCCCCTTCCTTGAACAACCCTCTCAAGTAGATGGTGTTGAATCCTCCCATACTAAGGCCTTTCTTTCCAACTCATTTCATCGTGACCCTCATCTTCCCCGAGTTGAGTTTAATAAATTTGATGGCTTTGATCCCATGGCCTGGGTCACCCAAATGGAGCATTATTTTTATTTGTATTGCATTACTAATGAGTTGTCCAAACTTCGTTATGTTGTTCTCTTTCTGGATCATAATGTTGGCAATGGTGGCAATGGCGTAAAAAAGCACGCCAGGGGTATGTTTCTTGAACCCGGTTTGTTGCGGAGCTTTATGAACGCTTTGACACAAACACTCACTATTTAGGCCATTTGACCAAGTTGAAACAGTCTAGCACAGTGGAATACTTTATAACTGACTTTGAGCACTTGGATTTCATAACAGAGGGCATGAAAGATTTCTTCTTTAGGGAATGTTTTATTAGTTGCCTAAAGGATGAAATCCGAACCCAGGTCATCATGGCTCTCCCATAGACTTGGCTGGAAGCCACTAGATGTGCAAAAGAAGCACAACAAAAAAAAAATCCCATAACCAAAAACCCTCTTTTCTTCCTCACCCTCGACCTACCAGTCCTACCCCTCATGCCACCCCTCTCAAGATCCATAAATTAACTAGGGAAGAAATTTTTGAACACCAACTCAAGGGTCTTTGCTATAATTGTGATGACAAATAATTTCTTGGGCACAAGGGTAAGGAGCAGAAGATTTTTATGGCCATTTCTAAGGATGTTGTTGAAGGGGAGGCTGAAGTCTCTCCTATGGAGGAGCTACCCCCAAGAGATGATACTACTCTGCCCACTGACCCACTAGAAGTTGAACCGTTGATTTCACTATATGCCCTCACTAGATTCTCTGCTCCCCAAACCCTCAAGCTAATTAGCTACATTAAGCATAGGAAAGTCATCATCCTTGTTGACAGTGGTGGCCCCCATAATTTTATTCACTGTCGCATTGCCCAGGAAATCAATTGTTATATCTTTGTCGTCAACAATTTTCAATTCATGATTGCCAATGGTGGTTCCATGAAATGTCGTGGGCATTGTGAAAATGTGCACCTACAAATTGGCCAGTACCACCTAAAATCTTAGATGTTTTCTATCGGCATGGGAAGTTGTGACATTGTGCTCGATGTTGAACGGTTTGTTGCACGAAATTGCAAGTAGTCAGAGTGTGCAGTGGAAGTGTGGTGGGCCCATAACCCATTGTTGGCATGTTTATAGGCATAGCGTGCTTGTCATTGATGGCAAGAATAGAAGGCAAGAACAACAGCAACGACGAGACCCAAAGTCATCAGGACTCGTAGAAGGATCAAAGGTTGAGGCCTTTGACACTTAGAAATTATTCCAAGATCACGCGGTAAATTCTGATCGTCCATCGAGAGAGGACACGTGGAAAGAGTCAGCATTTCACTGACTTGCAGATCAAGAAATCACAGATAGGAGAAGAGAGAATTCTTGAAGTCCGAGTTCACGATTTCATCACAGCCGTTGGATAACAGAAGGTTGTAGGTCGTCAATCTGGAGTGGGTTTCGGAAAATCGGGAGTCGGGAGAAGGGAGGTGAGTAGTCCTCCAACTCCGTGAAATGCGAAGTCGCGATGAGATTTGATTCGTTGGATCCAGAGGACACGTGGTGGGAGATCAGCATTTTTCTGACTCACAAATCAAGAAATTCAAAGCCAGAGTTGCAGGAACTCGCGAAGTCCGAGTTCATGAAGAGGAGATCTCGACCGTTGGATCCAAGACTAATCTAAGCTGTCAGATCAGTTTGAAGTGGAAGGACAGGATAAGCTATAAAAGCAGCATCGTAAAAAGATCGAGCCGTCGGTCTGAGAACATGATTGACGAACAACGATTAGTTCGGGTCTAAAAGTTACGAGGAGGTTATTGTTTGGGGATTGTTACTTCAGAAGAATTGGCGACTTGAAAAGTTGAAATACCCAAAGTGTCGAAGGCTGAAGTCCCGAAGCGAATGAGGATCCACATCAGCAAGAATGCGTCAGCAAGGACATGTTGTGCAATCAGATGATGACAAGTGTCAAGCTGATTCGGCATTTCAGGTACGTGCAAATCAAAAATACGAGTGACACGTGGCAGCTACTAGGGTCATGAAACATCATCAAATGACATCACTCTGGGATTTTTACTTCGAGAGCTTTAACACCAGCACTTGCCCAAAGTTCCAAAGTCCCGAAGTAGTTTGGGGTCGTCCATCGTCAAGGAGGACAGGTGGTGCGAGATCCACAACTTCGGAAGTTTTGTGGATGGGGAGAACGTGAAAATCGTCAAAGACAAATCTCGACTGTTGATCTTCAAGGGGAGTACGTGTCAGTTGATCTGATATTTCGGATAAATCTCACTTAAGGATTTCCAGTTGAGACTTGAGAATTCTGAACCCCGAATACCTGAAAGGATCGTGACCGTCGATCCAAAAGGGACACATGTCATTGGATCATGGACTTCGGGTGAAATGCTCCAGGAGCAAGCAGAGTTTGAGAATCGAAACTCCTGAAGCCCGAAAGGCAAAATCGATCTCGTCCATTGGTTTGGAGGGCCACATGTCACCTGATCATTGAGACTGAGGACCGTGCATGGACGGAAGAAAGAAAAATCAAAGGAAGATAGATCAGAGCCATTGATCGAAGGAGCACTGTCAAGATCGTGAGATCGAAGGTCCCATAAAATTACGGGGCCAGAACATGCTCATGTCTTAATTTTTCTTGAGCGGGTCGTAATTGAAACCATGGTTTTAGGGAAAGGACGCGTGGAGGTTCATAGTGAATTGCGGGGCGAAATGTGGGTTGCCCTCAAACCGCCTATAGACTCACCCACAATCGCGTGGTCACGTGAAGCTCATAGCCCAAGGTCATATCGTGAAAAGGAGATAGCGTTCACTAAATCAAGATTGGGAAGCACCTTTTTGATTAGGCAATTGGTCATCGTCGGTGGTCACGTGAAAGAAGATGCTTAGAAGCCAAATAATTCAAAGATGACTGGTTGTAACTAACAAAGATGACGAAGAGTTGTGACTGCCAGAGAAGCCAAGGAATCTCATTGTAACACCCACTGATGATGAAATCATTCAGGATAACCACCAGAGAAGACAGAGAGTTGCGATGATGATGAGGGAGAGGACTCAA
Organism: Picea engelmannii; assembly: GCA_009831015.1. Lineage (NCBI taxonomy): Eukaryota > Viridiplantae > Streptophyta > Pinopsida > Pinales > Pinaceae > Picea > Picea engelmannii. Next base: position 307,948 of record ML798478.1, on the reverse strand, counting down.
TGTGTGAAAGGAAGGAAGAACAGAGAAGAGGTTGGCAGTTGGCTTAGGAGTGATGTTGTGAGTAGGAGGAGATGGAGTGAACAACCACAGAGAGTAGAATTGTGGCACAGTGAAGAGCATGTGGAAGCATAGTGCAAAGTATGGAAGAGGCAGCACAGAGAATTTAATGCAGAAGAGAAGTTGAACATTGGAGTTGCGCGCTGCAGGAAAGAGAGCAAAGCATAGAATCTGAAGGAGCCAGAGGAGACATGGAGCTTTAACAGACCATATCAGAGACAGATCAAGTAAGTAAAGTTTTATATCCCATGGTGGTAGGGAGGTGCTAGGGAGGATTGTTGTCCTCAAAAGTTTCAATTGGGTGCTTGAACACAGGGAGTTGTAGCTTCCATTTGGTTGCAGCCAGAAAAACTAGGGTGGTAGGATGGTGCAAGGGAGAACTATTGTTCTTTGTTATACAGGTTGGTGTCTGTGTGACTAGAAGTTGGTGCTTCCATCCAGTTGGTTCTATAACACTTAGGGAGTTGGTGCTTCCTTCTAGTGGGTGCTAGAGAAACTAGAGAGTCGGTGCTCTCAACAAGTTGTTGCTTGTAAAACAGAGGTTGTAGCCTCACGAGGAGTTGGAGATCATAAGAATGATAATGTACAGAAAATAAAGATTACTTATCATATCAAGAAGAATAGGTTTTTCCCTTTATGGGTTTCCTCAAAAAATATTTGTCTTTGTATATTTCATCTATGTGATTGATGTTGAATATTCTATTGCTTACTTCCCTACATTATTTTGATCGTCATTGAGTGTTCTGTAAAGAGTTTAAAATGGGAATAATTGTTTAAGCACAGTAACAACTGATTCACCCCCCCTCTCAGTTGTCCAACAATTGGTATCAGAGTCAGTTCCTTTTATCTAAGGCTAGATCCTAGAGCTTAAACATGACTAGCCATGAAGGAACTTCAACCTATAAGGCCCCCCTGCTCAATGGAACAAACTTTGCCTTTTGGAAAGTTAGGATGAGAACCTACATAATGGCTTTAGGTGCAGATGTCTGGGATGTGGTAGAGATTGGTTATGTAAAGCTGATTGTACTAGCTAATAAGGATGACAAGCTAGAATTCAGCTTCAATGCTAAGGATATGAATGCTATTCTGAGTGGGCTTCTACAAGCAGAATTTGTAAAAGTAATGCACTTAGAAACTGCCAAAGAAATGTGGGACAAACTCATTAGAAGTTATGAAGGTAATGAGAAGGTAAAGGACACCAAGCTTCAAACCTATAGAGTACAGTTTGAACAGCTAAATATGAAAGAGGATGAAACTGTTAGGAAGTACTTTCTGAGAGTTGAAGAACTAGTAAATGAAATGAAAGCACTTGGTGAAAAAATTGAGGAAGCCTCTTTAGTTCAAAAAATTTCAAAATCTCTACCAGATAGTTTCAACCCAAAGGTTTCTTCTATAGAAGAACTTAATGATCTCAAATCTTTGGCTTTTGAACAACTTCTAGGAACATTGAATTCATATGAAATGAGGATAGTTAAAGATAAGCCCACCTCTAGAGAAGCATCATTTAAAGAAGAAAAGAATGAGGATTCTGAGACTGATGAAATTGAAGAAAAATTTCTGAGAAGACTAAAGAAAGGATCAGGCAAGTACGAAGGAAAATTTCCCTTCAAATGTTTTAACTGTGAGAATATAGGTCACTTTGCATCTAAGTGATCCATATGTGTATCAGTGGCCACCCACCTTTTCCAACTGGCTCAAAAAAGTTTTCTGACAATTTTGGCAATTTACTATTTTTAGCAGTTTTAACTTCCGGGGCCATTTTGAGGGCCTAAATGAAGGTTTTTCGGTATCAAGCTCCTCAATGATAATCGAAGGCATAATTGAGCCCCCAAAATGAATCTCCTCGACGATGCCTTTCCAACAGGATATCACACGCCTAAAACGGATATCGTATGCAAAAGTTACGACCCCGGGAAGTTGATGTACTAACTTACCCAAACGGGGCCCACATGACTTTTGGCGCTTCATCTCCTAGGGTTAGGTTTTTGGATGTCTAGGGTTTTTGGCATTCTTTATTATTGTAAAAATTCCTTCAAATCCTTATTGTAACTTTCTTCTGGTGAATGCGCGTTGTCGTCACATCTCTTCTCATAGATAAGCCACCACCATTCCAGCAAGCTTGTTTCCGCTGCATTTTACAGTTTCATCTTATTTCGTTATTGAATAGAAAACCAGTTTTATTGTCTCTCTGTAATTTTGTGCTAAGAACCTATTAATAATCTGTATTCATTTCGTTCTGCTCATAAAATCTGGATCACTAAGTGTCCACACAAGAAACATGATCAGAATTCTGAAGGTGAAAATAAGTACAAACCCAAGAGATTTGGTAAAAAGAAAAGTTTATGTGTAAACAACAATGACTCTTCAGAAGACACAAATAGTGACTCTTCTTGTGAAGATAATATTAATGACTTTATGCTTATGGACAAAGAGGATTATGATAATAAAAGCATAGGAAGTGATTTTGAGGGTGAAGAAGTTGTGGTTGACTTGGAAGGAGAACTGATCAGTGCTCTAGAAGAAATTGCTAGACTCGGATCTAAGAAGAAAAAGAAAAAAGAATTGTTGATACAGTTCGAGAAAGACAATAAAGAACCTAATGAAGACTTTGCCCTGTTAAAAGTGGAATTAGAAGAGGCAAAGAAAATAGAGGACATTCTGAAACAACAGTTATCAGAAAATAAGGCAAGATGTGAAGCCTTGGAAGAAGAGGTAGTAAAAACCAGAAAAGAGATGGAGAAGTTTAAAACATTGTATCTCCAAAATATTCCAAGCATTAAAGCCACCGCAAAAATAAATGAAATTATGAGCAAACAGAGATATACTTTGTTTAATATTGGTTTAGGTTATGTAAATGGTTCAAGCAGCAAACATCCAAAAAGAAAAGAGCTAGTAAAGATGATCAAGTTCCAAGTCAGCAGACAATCAGATCATGAGAGTACTCTGTCACCAAAATCTAATAAAGAGAAGATGATCCTTGATCAAAAACAAAGATATCAGAAGGTGGAGCAACAAATGCCAAGAATAAGGCCATACTTCAGGTACCAAAATTTATTCCATGGTTATTGTTTTTATTGTTTTAATTTTGGTCATAAGATTGCAAATTGTCAAATTAAGTTTAGAGACATGCAACTAAGGAGGTCAATAAATAAACAATATTTACAACATAGAACTAAGCAGCCAATGAATATACAATGTATCACCAATCACTTTGACCTACTGAACAATGAGCTCGAATGTTATAATTGTCATAACTTCGGCCACAAAGCTGCAAACTGCCATCTGAAGAAGTAAAAGGCAGATCCAAGGATAAATCCTTTAGCTAGAAATGTCAGCACATGGAAAAAGAAAGATATTGAAAAATGTGGTCTAGTACTTTCATCTCAAAAACAAAAATACCCATGGCATATAGACAGTGGATGTTCCAAGCACATGACTGGAGACAAGGATAATTTTTTGTCTATAAGTAAAAGCAAAACAGGAAATGTAACCTTTGGAAATGATGAACCAGGTAAAATCAAGGGTAAAGGGATGGTGAGTTTGAGTAATGGTAAAGGAAAAGCCCAGGATGTTATTCTTGTAGATGGGATGAAACATAATTTGATCAGTGTAAGTAAAATGTGTGACAGAGGATGTGAAGTGGTGTTCACTTCCAAGGATTGTAAGATAAAGCCTGTAAACTCAGGACAAGTGGTGGCTAAAGGCATAAGGACAGAAAATAATGTATATGTGTTGAAAGAAGATAAATAAGAATGTCATCTAAGAAAACATTATGAAAGATGGTTATGGCATAGGAGACTTGGACATATAAACTTTGACCACTTAATCAATCTCAAAAATCTTGAGGCAGTAAACGATCTTCCAAGAATATCAAAGCCACAAGACTTTGTGTGTAAACCCTGCCAAGTAGGAAAGCTAACCAGGACACAGTTTAAATCCAAGAGCTCTACTTCAACAAAGAAACCACTCCAATTAGTTCATATGATTTATGTGGACCATCAAGACAGAAAGGCACAGGGAAGGAAAACTACTTTATGTTGATCATTGATGATTACTCCAAACTTACTGAGTTGCTTTTCTCAAAGAAAAAGTTGAATCATTTGAGAAATTTAAAATATTTAAGGTTTTAACTGAGAATCAAATAGGCAAGAGGTTAAAGGTAGTAAGATCAGACAAAGGAGGAGAATTTATGTCAAGTGATTTCATGAAATTCTGTGATAAACATGGGATCAAGAGAGAATACACAATCCCAGGAACTCCACAACAAAATGGAGTAGTTGAGAGGAAAAACAGAATAGTGCAGCAAATGGCTAGGTCAATGATGAATGAGAAGAACATTGGTCAAACTTACTCGGCAGAAGCAATACACATAGCAGTCCAGTCAAATAATTGGTGAGAAGGACAAAGGTGTACAAACCAGGAGAAGGATAATCAAAGACACCGAGCAATCACATATGGCCTTCATATCCATGGTGGAATCCAAGAACTTTAATGAAGCCAGTAAAGACATAAATTGGTTAAAATCAATGAATGAGGAACTGGACCAGATTGAAAAGAATGACACTTGGGAACTCGTTCCTAGGCCAGCAAATAAAAATGTAATAGGATCAAAATGGGTCTACAAAAATAAGATGAATGAGAAAGGAAATATTGTAAGAAATAAGGCTAGATTGGTCTGCAAAGGATATGCTCAAATAGAAGGATTGGATTTTGATGAAACATTTGCACCTGTAGTAAGATTAGAAGCTATTAGAATGTTTCTTGCCTATGCTTGTCATAAACAGTTTAAAGTCTATCAAATGAATGTCAAGTCAGCTTTTCTAAATGGAGATCTAAAAAAAGAAGTTTATATGGAACAACCCGAGGGTTTTCAACTGTCAGATAACCCTGACTTTGTCTGCAAGCTTAAGAAAGCCTTATATGGGTTGAAACAAGCTCCTCGTGCCTGGTATTACAGACTGGATAAGTATCTTCAAGACAAACGGTTCAAGAGAGGAATAGTTGACAGCAATCTATATATCAAAACATAGGGTAATTATTTTCTCATTGTGTTTGTCTATGTAGATGACATCATCTTCGGAAGCAATAATGTTTCATTGGTACAATGGTTTTCTTCTACCATGCAGTCTAAATTTGAAATGTCTATGATAGGGGAACTGTCATTTTTTCTTAGTCTGCAAATTACTTAGAGGTCTAAAAAAATATTTCTTTCTCAAGAGAAATATCTAAGAGAAATGTTGAAAAGGTCTCAAATGGAAGATTCCACACCTATGAGAACACCTATGGTCATTGGATGCAAGTTAAGAAAGGATGATGACTCACCTAATGTTGATCAGAGTTCATATAGGTCTATGATAGGCAGCCTATTGTACATCACAACATCTCGTCCAGACATAATGCATGTTGTTGGAATGGTAGGAAGGTATCACGCTGCACCTAAACAGATTCATTTGTTAGCTGTCAAAAGAATATTCAAATACTTGAAAGGAATAATGGACTATGGCCTATGGTATCCTAGGAATCATAATTTTAAACTATCAATCTATTCATATGTTGATTGGGTTAACTGCATGGATGAAAGGAAAAGCACGAGTGGAGGTGCATTCTTCTTAGGAGATCCCTTGTATCATTGTTGAGCAAGAAGAAAGGTTCCATTTCCTTATCGACTACATAAGTTGAGTACATTGCAGCGGCCACTTGTTGTACCCAAGCATTATGGATGATTCAGACACTTGCAGACTTGGAGGTAAAATATACAACACTAATCCAAATTCATTGTGATAATACTAATGCAATCAATGTGTCAAAGTATCTTGTATTTCACTCCAAGACCAAGCATATACCCATCAAGTATCACTTCTTGAGGGAACGGGTGACCAACACTATTGTTTCTTTGCATTATGTTCCATCCAAAGATCAAATTGTTGATATCTTCACTAAACCTCTTGCAAAATCTCAATTTGAGTATTTACGCCAGAAGTTGGGTGTGACCCCATTATCAACCTAAGAGAGTCTATCATGTCAGGGGAAATATGTGTTGGTTGAATATCTAATACCTCTGCACAGTACTGTAACAGCTCACGGGGAGCATGTTTTGTTTGACATTGATGTCAAAGGGGGAGAAAAGGTGTGGTATGGATGCTACAGTTGGAGGTCTAAGTAGAACAGTGCAGTCTTTCAGGGTTGCCATCAATGCCAAAGGGAGATATTGTTGGAATGTTTACAGGTAGAGTGTGCTTGTCATTGATGGCAAGAATAGCAGGAAAGAACAATAGAAACGACGAGACCCAAAGTCATCAAGACTCGCAAAAGGATCAAAGGTCGAGGCCTTTGACACTTAGAAATTCTTCCAAGATCGTGCGGTAAATTTTGACCGTCCATCGAGAGCGGACACATGGTGAGAGATCAACATTTTGCTGACTTGCAGATCGGGAAATCACAGATAGGAGAAGAGATAATTCGCAAAGTCCAAGTTCGTGATTTCATCACAGTTTTTGGATCATAGAAGGTTGTAGGTTGTCGATATGGAGCAGGTTTCGGAAAATTGGGAGTCGGGAGAAGGCAGGTGAGTAGTCCTCCAACTCCGTGAAATGCGAAGTCACAATGATATTTGAGTCGTTGGATCCAGAGGACACGTGTCAGAAGATCATCATTTCGCTAACTCACAAATTGGGAAATTCAAAGGCAGAGTTGCAGGAGCTCGCGAAGTCTGAGTTTGCGAAGAGGAGATATCGACCGTTGGATCAAGGATTAATCTGAGTCGTTAGATCAGTTTGAAGTGGAAGGACAGGGTAAGCTAGAAAAGAAGCATCGTAGAAAGTTTGAGTCATCGGTCTAAGAACATGATCGACGAACAACGATTAGTTCGGGTCTAAAAGTTGCGAGGAGGTTATTGTTCGGGGATTGTCACTTCAGAAGAATTGGCGACTTGAAAAGTTGAAATACCCGAAGTCTCGAAGGCTGAAGTCTCAAAGTGAATGAGGATCCAGGTCAACAAGACTACGTCAGTAAGTACACGTGGCGCAATCAGACGATGACAAGTGTTAAGTTGATTCAAGTACGTGCAAATCACAAATACGAGTGACACATGGCAGCTACTAGGGTCATGACACGTCATCAAATGATGTCACTCCAGGAGTTTTACTTCGGGAGATTAACACCAACACTTGCCCAAAGTTTCGAAGTCCCGAAGTGGTTTGGGGTCATCCATTGTCGAGGAGGATAGCTGGCGCGAGATCCACAACTTAGGAAGTTTTGTGGATGGGGAGAATGTGAAAATTGTCGAAGACAAATCTCGACCGTTGATTGTCAAGGGGAGTACGTGTCAGCTAATATGATATTTTGGAGAAATCTCACTTAAGGATTTCTAGTTGAGACTTGAGAATTCTGAACCCCGAATACCCAAAAGGATCATGACTGTCAATCCAAAAGGGACATGCCTCATTGGATCGTGGACTTCGGGTGAAATGCTTCGGAAGCAAGCAGAGTTTGAGAATCGAAACTCCCAAAGCTCGAAAGGAGAAATCAATCTCGTCCATTGGTTTGGAGGGCCACATGTCACCTGATCATTGAGACTAAGGATCATGCATGGACAGAGGAAATAAAAAGAAAAAGAAGATAGATCAGAGCCGTTGATCAAAGGAGCACCATCAAGATCATGATATCGATGGTCCCATCACATTGCAGGGCCAGAACATGCTCATGTCTTAATTTTTCTTGAGCGGGCCGCAATCGAAACCATGGTTTTAGGGAAAGGACACATGGAGGCTTGTAGTGAATTGCGGGGCGAAAAGCAGGTTGCCCTCAAACCACCTATAGATGTGCCCGCAATCGCGTGGTCATGTGAAGCTCATAGCCCAAGGTCATATCGTGAAAAGGAGCTAGTGCTCACTAAATCAAGATCAGGAAGCGCCTTTTTTATTAGGCGATTGGTCACTATTGGTGCTCATGTGAAGGAAAAATCTTAGAAATCAAATAAGCCAAAGACGAGTGGTTGTAACTGACAGAGATGACAAAGAGTTTAGGCTACCAAAGAAGCCAAGGAATCTTAGTGTAACGCCCATTGATGATGAACTCATTCAAGATAACCGCCAGAGAAGATAGAGAGTTGTGATGATGATGAGGGAGAGGACTCGGCGTGTGAAAGGAAGGAAGAACAGAGAAGAGGTTGGCAGTTGAACATTGGAGTTGCGTGCTACAGAAAAGAGAGAAGAGCATAGAAGCTGAAGTAGCCAGAGGAGACATGTAGTTGTAACAGACCATATCAAAGACAAAGAAAGTAAGTAAATTTTAATATCCCAGGGTGGTAGGGAGGACTCTTTTCCTCAGAAGTTTCAAGTGGGTGCTTGAACACAGGGAGTTGTAGCTTCCATCTGGTTGCAGCCAGAAAAACCAGGGTGGTAGGGTAGTGCAAGGGAGAACTATTGTTCTCTGTTATACAGGTTGGTGACTGTGTGACTAGAAGTTGGTGCTTCCATCCAGTTGGTGTTGGAACACTCAGGGAGTTGGTGCTTCCTTCTAGTGGGTGCTTGTAAAACAGAGGTTGTAGCCTCAAGAGGAGTTGGAGATCATAAGAATGATAATGTACAGAAAATAAAGATTACTTATCATATCAAGAAGAAGAGGTTTTTCCCTTTATGGGTTTCCTCGGGAAATATATCTCTCTATATATTTCATGTGTGTGATTGATGTTGAATATTCTATTGCTTACTTCCCTACATTATTGTGATCGCCATTGAGTGTTCTGTAAAGAGTTTAAAATGGGCATAATTGTTTAAGCACGGTAATAACTGAGTCACCCCCCCTCTCAGTTGTCCAACAAGGTTACACACTCTGGGCCCCATTCTCATGTATTTTAAGTAATTAACCATGCAATTCCAAGAGGAGGGACAATAGTATAAGTTTCAGGGCATTACAATAGTCTCCTCGAAGATCAGTAGTTCCCATCGAATGGAAAAGCTCCTCAAAAAGGTCATTCGGGCATTATTGCCCAACTCCATTCCATTCAAGCAGTTGAGATACCCTCTATGCATCCTGACCTCCAATCTATCCTCTCCAAACACCAAGTTGGTTTTTCCACTCCCCATGGACTTCCCCCTTCCCTTGGTGTTCGTGATCATTCCATTCCTCTCAACCCAAGCATTCTTCCTCCCAAAAGAATGAAATTGAGAAAATTGTTCAAGAATTACTTGGCGTGGGTGTTATTTGTTCGAGTACCAGCCCCTATTCTTCTCATGTGGGCATGGTACTCAAGAAATAAGGAACTTGGCGCATGTGTCCAGACTTTTGAGCACTTAACAAACTCACCATCAAAGAAAAATTTGTCATTCTTGTCATTGATGATCTATTGGATGAATTGAGCGGTGCTCGCTAGTTTACTAAACTTGATCTTCGTTCTGGATACCACCAGATATGTATGAAAGAGGAAGACATTCCCAAGACTTCATTTTTAAATCATGAGGATCACTATGAGTTCCCGGTAATTCCCTTTGGCTTGTGTAATGCTCCCTCCACTTTTCAAAGTTTCATGAATCATGTCTTTAGTCCTTTTCTGTATCATTTTGTCCTAGTTTTCTTTGATGATATTTTCATCTATAGTAAAACTTATCCATCCCATCTCGTCCATGTGGATCACATTCTCCATCTACTCTCTCAGCACCAACATTTCCTCAAACAATCCAAATGTGTCTTTGGATCCTCAAAAGTGGAGTACCTAGTTCATATTGTCGGAAAGGATGGTGTGCAGGTGGATCCTAAGAAAATTGAACCTATGAAGGATTGTCCTCTCCCTAAAACTCTTAAGATTTTGTGGGGTTTTCTGCGTTTAACGAGCTATTATCACAATTTTATTCAGAATTATGGAAAAATTGCAGAACCTCTCACTGCTCTCCTTAAAAATAATGCAGTTGATTAATCCTTTCATGCCTTGAAAGAGGCTATGTGTAAGACTCTTGTCCTGGCACTTCCCAACTTCACAAATACTTTGTTCCTAGAATGTGATGCCTCAAGGAAAGGAATTGGGGCATTCCTCATGAAAGATGGCAAGCCTTTATCCTTCACTAGCAAACAACTTTCGGAGAGACATTTGGGCCAATCCATCTATGAAAAGGAAATGTTGGACATTTTCATGTCATGGATCTATGGTGCCCTTATCTATCGGGGCAACGCTTCCAAATTAAAATTGATCACCAAAGCCTCAAGTATTTTCTAGAACAACAAATTCCATCCCCTCAACAACAAAAATAGGTGACCAAGCTCTTTGGATATGATTATGAGATCATTTGCAAGAAGGGAAAATAAAATGGGGTTGTTGACACTCTTTCCAGGAAGTATGAAGAAGAAGGGTTCCTATTTTCCCTCTCCTTAATTGTACTAGATTGGCTCCAAGTTGTTCACTAGGAATGGTTGCAAGACCCCAAAAAATTTTACCCGATCCAACAATTGCAACACAATTCTCTAGATTCTCAAGGGTACTCTTGGCACAATGAAGATCTTTGCTACAAAGGTCATATGTATTTAAGAAAACAATCACAACTTAAATCAACGATGTTTTCTGAGCTTCATGATTCACCCATAGCTGGGCATTTAGGGTTTACCAAAACCTATGAATGGGTCAAACATTCGTTTTTCTGGGATGGTATGAAATAGGATGCCTGCACCTTTGTGGCTAAATGTGATGTTTGTCAATGCAACAAGGGAGAAACAGTCAAATCTCTAGGCACAATCTAACCGCTTCTTATTCCCCCTACTATTTGGAGGGATATTTATATGGATTTCATTGTTGTCTTACCTAAATCGGGAAATAAGTCAATCATCATGGTGGTAGTTGATCGTATTTCCAAATATGTTCATTTATGTTCTCTTCAATACCCATTCACCTCATCCACGGTGGATCAAATTTTCATGGATAATATCTTCAAACTTCATGGCATGCCTCATTCTATTGTCTCTGACTGAGATCCAACTTTCACTAGCAATATTTTGCAATATTTTTTCAGGATATAGGGAACCCAATTGCATCTTAGCACCACCTATCATCCCCAAACTGATGGTCGAACCGAAATTGTCAACAAATGTTTGGAAACATATTTGTGGTGTTCTGCATCCAAGAGACAAAATCAGTGTGCTTAGTGGTTACCCCTAGTTGAATGGTGATACAAAACCTCTTACCATACAGCTACTCACATGACGCCTTTTGAAGCAGTCTATGGAAAAAATCCTTGTCAGTTCTCTCATACATGCCAGGTGGATCAAAGATTCAAAAGGTTGAAAAAACTATTATAGTCGGTGAGGCCATTCTTTATACCCTCAAAGAAAAATTGGTCATGGATCATAATCACATGAAGCAACAAGCATATCAGGGTTGTTTCGAACAACAGTTTGTTGAAGGGGACCAGTTGTTTCTTCATATGCGACCTTATAAGCATACTTCACTCAAAGTTGAACATTGTCAGAAACTTGCTCCCAAATTTTATGGTCTTTATACAATTCTCAAGCGAGTAGGGCATGTGGCCTACCAGTTAGCTCTGCCCAGACATTCTAAGCTCCATATTGTTTTTCATGTCTCGTGATTAAAGAAATTGATTAGAACTAAGTTCCAAATGAAAACTAGTCTCCCTGAGTTGGATGAAGAAGGTTCCATTTGGTTACAGCCACAAGCAGTCTTGGACCAGTGAGAGCATCTTCTCCGTCAGCACACCATCAAGTGTTAGTTTAGTGGAAAGATACAACTCCAAAAGATGCCACCTGGGAGTCAACCACCATTTTGAAACAATCTCCTCATCTCAAGCCTTGAGGACAAAGTTTTTCTTCAAGGAGGAGGGAATTTTAGGGACCTAACCTCCCTAACCCCTCACGTAGGTAGAATAATATATTTTCCATGTAATAAAAGTCGACATTAGTTAATAAGGCCTATTTATAAATATGAACAAGTTAATGTAAGAGGAACTAATAGAAGCTTATGATTCTAGAAAGATGTTCCTCTAGAATGTTCTTTAGAAGATAGAATTAGTATAAATAAGAGTAGGAGGCATGAGAAAGATTTGTCTTGAGAATTATTATAATAGAGAACTACTTTGTTGGATATTTCCCCCTCAAAGAGGCAAGTGAACTTTGTTTCCTATCAATAAAGGTATTGTTTTGGTGTGGTGGTTCTCTACATTTTGTTGTTCCGCTTTTATTTTCTGCAGTATTTCTGTTTTTTGCTATTATAACAGATCTAGTAGCTAACACTAGATGTGTTGAGTAGCATGAACTTGAACCTTCATGAGCTTATTTCATCTATACTTAGTGAAGGAAATGGATTTTTCCTATTATAACTATGATCATATCTATTACCACAAATTCTCATACTGTCTAAGAAAAATAACCATGTTGTTGCATACATTGGAGCCATTACTCAAGAAAATGATCAGAGCACATAATGGATTTTTGAAGAATTGTTTTTGTTAGGGTCCTACCCTAACCCCCTTACTTAGATACTTTATTGATGTATGAGGCCACCTTCCTTGAATAAGGCCCATTAAATAGTTATTTAATAGTCACTCATTGTAATAAAGGGTCCTTTTTAGTTATAAAACTCAAATTAGTTGGTCGTCCCTCATTATAAGGGGCCCATTGGTAGTTAATATTCTTTATGGATAGCTATATATTGAGTAGAAGGTTATGCATTTTTTTTTCAAGAATTGTTATTGTATCTAGAGCATTGTTCTTGGAGGTTTCCCCCTTCAAGAGGCATTTGAACATAGCTCTCTATTCTTATCTGTCTTTTCTCTTGTGTTCTCAGGTTTTGCACTACATCTAATGTAACTTCTCTAAATTTTTGGATTAAGTACACTACAAGTGGTATCATAGCTCTTTCTTGGACATGAAGTGAAAGAATGTTTGGGCATAAAGTGGGAGGATTTTTTTCTTTTCATAAATTTTTGACAAAAAAATGAGGACGACAATATTCAGATCGATTTCTAAAACTTTATGTGTAGAATTTGAATAAACCACATAGAGATATGAATTCCTCTCGAAAAAATACCCAATTTGAAAAAGCAAATCATCCAAAATGGAGTCTCAAAAGTGGAGATATCGTCGATTCAAAATCTACAATTCCTAGGGTTTTTCCAATAACGACCTTGAATTTCACAGATTGGATATATTTTTACAAAGTGCACATATTCCAATCAAACTAGTGCCATTGGATCCATAAACATTGCGGCATTTCATAATTGGGGTCATAATAACCAATTAGATAAGTATAACTGAATTTTTGGTCATTTTACATTTTCAACCTCAAGCCCTACCTTGCACAAGTTATTTTTGGTGATTCTAAGAGCTTTTTCTCACATAACAAGCTCATAAATTTAAAAAAAAAAATGGCATGTTTCGTCATCTTTAAATAATAGTGATCTATCATTCAGCGGGTAAAACTATGGTAGGGGAAGAATACACATAGGAAATACAAGTGGAATCACATTGTTGGAAACCCTTGTATCACATGTTGGTACCCCTTCGAATAGTACTGCATCAGATTGTACCTGTATACAGAATCTCACTTCCACATACCCTCAAGTACATAGGAATTTCCATAGGTACACCAGAAATAATCCTTAGAAAAAACAATTGGTTTTCTTATTGCTATAGTACACCAAGAACAACACTCAGGGAGATCACTCTCTAGTACCTCGGTAGTCGAGAAGTGTGACTAAGGGCACAATTGAGATTCCTTAGTTAGTGCCCTGGGATATTGGGTCGAGTACTACTATTAGACCCAACATGTACATCAAAGAGTTATAGCACCTAACACTCCCTTATCTACAGGACCCAATAACCTTTTTCAATGAGCTCACCCATGAAAGGTACCTATAAACCACCTCATACTTATACAGAAAACATGAACACCCACTTTACTACAAGAAAGTTGGACTCTGAGGACGAACAACTTAAGAAAATTCAGGATGACATAGTTGGGTTAAATGAAAATTTGGTGTTATGACCCAAGTGGGGCATATACGGGGTTAAACATATATGATATGACCCCATAATGAATACCTATCCCTCAATAATGAATACATGATATCTATATATACCTATTCACACACTACACATGAGGCCCCTTTACTATTAGGATGACCCTATTACATATATATTTACACATTGCATGTACATTTAGCCCCATATATTCCCCCCCTTGGGATCATATCATATACATTTAACCCCATATATGCCCCACTCAGGTCATAACAGTTGGATATGAAGTTGGATGAGAACAAGCTGGATGTGAAGTTGGATAATAAGTTGGATGAGAAGTTGAATAAATTTGAACAAACACTAATTGAAAGGTTGATGGTTATGCCAACTCGAGGTATAGAAAAAGAAAACCACTGGAATGCACCATATATTGATCCACACGAGGAAGAAACTTCTAACTCGAGACTATTTATCCACCCACAACCCTCATCAGGTCCACACAACAATAGATCAATGGATAAAAACATATGGCAATGTTATCCTAAGGTGGACTTGAACAAGTGTGATGGTTCTGACCAACCAAGATGGGTCACCGAAATGGAACATTACTTTTCCCTCCAAGGCATTACTGATGACATGATGAAAATCAAGGTGGGGGTATTGTATCTAGATCTGGAATGATGGAAATGGTGGGAATGGCATAAAAAAGAACAGTATTTATCGCTTGGAGTTAGTTTGTTAAAGTTGTCTATGCGGGTTTTGAGAAAGATACTCACTATTTGGGGTGGCTTACCAAGTTACGCCAAACAAGCTCAGTCACATATTTTATGGAAGCCTTTGAGCAATTATCTATCCATACAGAGAACTTAACAGATTATTTCTATAAAGAATGTTTCATCAATGGCCTCAAGGAAGATATTTGAGCATAAGTTAGAATGCAATGTCTCGCTACATGGTTGGAAGTGACACAAAGGGCCCTAGAAGCAAAGATGATGATCAATGCACAAACAAAAAAACCAACCTACATTATCCGCACTTGTCCTCCCCGGGGTACTTCCCCAAGCATAACTCCTACTCATCCCTTGAAAGTACAAAGGTTAACTCCAACAGAAATGGAAAATTACTAGAGACAATGACTCTTCTATAATTGAGATGAAAAATATTCTCCAAGTCATCGATGTAAAGAACAAAAATTGTTCCAAATTGATATGACCACTCATGCCCTAACCAAATACATAAGTATCGTCGAGACACCATAGTTACAAGTTGAAGACACCAACACTCGAAATCAAGTGGATATAGAACCTCCATTTTCTCATGAAGAACCACTTATCTCCCTACATGCATTATCAGGTATTTCAACTCCACAAACATTGAAACTCATGGGTTACATCAAACACTGGAAATTCGTATTCCCAGTTGATAGTGGCAGTAATCACAATTTCATTCAAAAAAGAGTGGCAAAAGAAACCCATTGTTATGTACACCTAGTGCCCAACTTTCAAATCATGATCACCAATGGAGGTATGATGAAATGTGGGGGAATATGTGAAAATTTTAGACTCCAAATGGGAGACTATCAACTCAAAACCCATCTATTTTCCATCGATATGGGTGGGTCTAATATAGTATTAGGGGTATAATGGATACATACATTGGGACCAGTTACCATGGATTTCAAACTAACTCTATATGAATTTCACTAAACAGGGTCCTAAACACACACTTCGATGGATTTAGGAAGGATCTCCTAAAATAGTCAGCTCTCATCGTATGGAGAATTTATTAAAGAAGGGCCACTCTAACATTATTTTCCAATTTAATTCCATACGGGTTATGGATAACCCAACACAAGAAATCCACCCAGACTTGCAGCTAATCCTAGACAAACATCATCAAGTCTTCAAGACACCAAAGGGTTTACCCCCTTCTCGAAGAGAGCATGACCATGGAATTCCCCTGATTCCAAGAAGTCAAGCACCAAATGTATGTTCTTTTCACCACCCTTTTGCACAAAAAAATGAAATAAAAAAGATCATTCACGAGCTATTGGAGGTAGGGGTCATTCATCCCAATACAAGCCCTTACTCATCCCCAGTAATCATGGTACTAAAGAAGGAAGACACTTGGCGCATGTGTCCTAATTTTTGGGCTCTCAATAAGTTGGCATTCAAGGAAAAAATCCCCATCCCTGTTGTTCATGATCTCCTTGATGAAATTCATGAAGAAATTTTTTTCACTAATCTTGATCTATGTCAGGATACCACCAAATCAGGATGAAAGAGGCAACATCCCAAAGAAGGCCTTCAGAAAACACATTCATTATGAGTTTCTAGTGATTCCTTTCATCCTTTGCAATTCTCCATTCATGTTCCAAAGTCTCATGAATAATATTTTCAAACCCTTCTACACAATTTTGTACTAGTATTCTTCGATGATATCTTGATTTACAATAAAACATAGGAATCGTACATAGAGAATATTAATAAGTCATTGAGACTCTTGAGAGACAACCAATTATTTGTGAAGTGCTCCAAATGTGCTTGTTGGGCTCATGAGGTTGAATATTTGGGTCACATTGTAAGTCAAGAGGATTTACAAGTTGATCCCAAGAAAGTGGCAGCTATGCAAGATTGGCCTCATCCCAAAAAACTGAAGAGCTTGAGGGGATTCTTAGGACTTGCTGGCAAATACAGGAAATTTGTGAAAATTTATGGAAAAAAATTCCATCTCCCCTAACATCACTCCTTAAAAATAATTCCTTTGTTTGGAGTAAGGTAGCAACACGGGCCTTTGTTGCTTTAAAGAATGTTATGTGTACTACTCTAGTATTAACAGTACCTGACTTTAGTAATACTTTTGTCTTGAAATGTGATGCTTTAGGGAAAGGTATTAGAGTGGTATTAATGCAAGAAGGACGTCCTTTGGCATTCACCAGTAAACAATTATGTGACCACAATCTAGGAAAACCCACATATGAGGAGGAAATGATGTCTATCCTTTATGTAGTAGAGACTTGGTGCCCATACCTCATAGGGAGGAATTTGCAGATCAAGATTGGCCATCATAATCTGAATTGCTTACATGAAAAACAATTATCTTCACTGTAGAAACATAAATTGGTCACCGGGATGTTGGGGTATGATTATGAGATCATATGTAAGAAGGGTAAAGAGAATGTTGTGATTGATGCTTTATCCATAAATTTTCAGGATGGGTCGCTCTTTACCTTATCATTGTCGATCCTAGGATTGATCGAGGAGGCCCACAAGGAATGTCTAGAAAATGATACTTTAAGGCAAGTCATCCAAAGGCTTCATGTAGATCCCAACCCACCTAAAAGTTATACATGGAAACCAGATACATTATTGTATAAAGGTTGCATTATTCTCGAAAAGGATTCATCCCTAAAACAATAAGTATTAAAGGAGCTACATTCATCACCAATAACTAGTCACTCTGGCTAAAGGACTAAGTGTTCATTCTTCTTGGATGGAATGAAAACAAATATCCAATTCTTACTAGCATCTTGTAACACTTTCCAAATAAACAAGGGAGAGACAGTGAAGATACCAAGGCAATTGCAACCATTTCCAATCCCAACATAGATTTGGACAAACATTTCAATGGATTTTCTCATGGGACTCCCAAAAGTAGGCAACAAATCAGTCACCATGGTGGTTGTTGGTCATCTTTCAAAATTTGCTCATTTTTGTTCCCTAGCTCATCATTCCACTCCTTCCTCAGTGGCACGGTATTTCATGGATCAAATCATTTAGCTACATGGTATGCCCACTTCCATTGTCTCAGATCGGGACGCCACATTCACCAACAAATTTTGGCAAGAACTTAGATTTAAACTTCAAGGTACACAACTGAATATGAGCATTGCATATCATCCTCAAACTGATGGTCAAACAGAAGTGGTCAACAAGTGTCTAGAAACCTATTTGATATGTTTTTCTTCTAAAAATCCGCACTAATGGGAACAATGGATTCCCCTTGTTGAATGGTGTTACAACACCACTTATCATGGAGCTACCAAAATGACACCATATGAAGTTGTTTATGGCCAAAAACCCCTATCAGTGGCATCCAATGTACCAAGAACCTCCGAGATGTTGATATTATGGTAGTTGTGTGAGGTATTAACCTCCATGTGTAACCTTTGGCTATAATAGAATACTATGTAAGCAAGAGAAAACCCAAACAGATGTGTAAGAACCCTAGAAGACGAGTCGGCTCAGTAAAAGGATTAATATTTAAGTATTAGACTCTAAAAGGACAAGTCGACCTAGATAGGTGGCAAGAACCACTATAAATAGAGGGCACTTGAGCTCATTTTTTCTCTCTCACCTCACTCACTCTCTCAAGTGTAGTGCAAGTTTGGAGTTGCAATTGCAAGAATAGAAAGAGGATATTCTGGGGTGTTTCTTGGTCTCTCTCTCTAGCGCCATCTAGCTTAAGATGTGCAGCCTATCTTGTAGTATCTCTTGGTGATGTCTTGGAGTATATTGATGGTATTCTTGGTAACGTCTTGAAAGAATTGCAGCTGCAAATGTTGTAGCTAAGTATTGTTCTTGTTCTGTGGCTTTGGGACTTTCTATCTGGTGAGATATCTTTGGAGAAAGATGTGCTCTAGCGGTTATATATTTGTTATAGTGATGCTTCCGGAATCATTCTATCTAGCAAAGGTTATGGTGCTCGGGGGTGGTTGTGTGCCTATGGTTGGGTGACTATAGTGATATCATCTATGGTAAAATGAGAACATTAAAAATTTTAATAGGTTATGGGCCCACACCACCTTCAGGACAGTCTAACCATTGGAAGGTAAAGTGGTAGTTCTTTGTTAAGCTCGTTGTGGCACCAGTTGCAGCTACAAATAGGGTTTCTAATTTTGCAATTATAGCAAACCCTAATATAATTCTTTGGGCACCTTAAGTGAAGTGTTGGACCTAATTTCTGGATATTCTAGTGTGCCCTAGCCTAGCGCACCCTCTGGTGTCCTCAGTCAGTGGTCCATTATCACTGCAGTGTGAAATATTGAGGTGATCTACTGCATCTAAGAGGAATAATTTGTAGCATGGATTGTAGTGAGATCAGCGTCATTTTGCAGCACCATCGATCTCTAGCTAGCCCTCAATTTTCCAAGGATTTTCTATTTCAGCGAACAATCGACCGATCCATTAATGCAACGATCCAAACTTTTGCAATGATATTTGTGATGGCGTTGCAGCGATTTTTGCAGATTTAAATTGAAATTTGCAACTTTAATTTGCACGATTTTCAACTCACGTTTTGGGACAGCAATCCTCCCATATTTTTGCAGATCTCCCACGATCGCCAGATTTTCTAGTTTGCCCATGATTTGGTCCAGTTCTTCAGCGCATACGAGAAAGTATTTTGGAGATCTCCCTCAATCTTCATCTCGCCCAAAGTTTGCCACGATTACAAAGTATTCTTTTATGATTAAAGAAGGTTGACCTCCTTTAAAATAAACGATATTTCCCACTCATAGATTTCTTTCATTTCATTTCCAAGGAGTTTGTAGCTTGTTTGGGATAAGTGTTAAGAAGGGCATGCTTAACACAAACGTGCACAAATCTTAAGACAATTATTTAATGTTAATTGCAAAGATTTGGAAGTTTATGTTTAATAGATTGCTTTTATATAAAGTTACTTTTATGTTGCTTTATGAGCTTTTTGGAGTGATAAGATGTTGTTTTTTTTTTAAATGTGTAGTTTAAGAAGACAATTCAAGGTATATTTTATGTCGTAAATTGAAGGGTTTACTTCAAAAAGGGAACAAGTAAAGATCATTGTAAAGTGTGCATCCTTCTTATATCTTTTGAAAAGTCAAAGTAATATTTTTACTTGAGGGGGAAATAGTAGTGAATGCTTAGACTTATATTATTAGTGTTTTTCTTGTGTATGCTTATTAGAAGAAAGAGCCTTCTTTTGCGCAAAATTTTATTTCAAATCAAGATACAATTGGAATGTATTTTTGTGATGGCATATAGATATATATATAATTGTTGACTCCAATGAGTTAATAATGAGTTAATAATGAATAGAAGTAACAACTTATTATTTTATTTAATGTTGTTATGATTTAAATACTTCACTGCGGAAAAAAAATAATTGCATAAATAAATAATATAACAAAAGTTATAGATGTTTAATTATTGTAAGATTGTCGTTTAACGCCACTAGTTAGAACCTTAGACTCCCCATTGTGATTGAGTAGATCATATCTCTTGAATGTGTTGTTTTTTTGCATAGATGGAATATTCTAAAATTATTATCCTTTGTGTGACCAGAGGTTATTGAATTTTCATATTCTAGGCCCATTCAATGCTATATGATATTGTATCTTAATTTTGTTGAAATTGTTGCTTACGTGATATTTTGGGTCATTGGAATTTTTTATGATGTTGAATATGAATAATTAGAATACCTATGTATTGTCAATGCAAATTATTGTTTTTTCCTACATAATTGTCATAGCGGATAAACGCATAACTTTTTTATTATTTATAAAATAAAAATATATGCTACCTCGTGATATTTGCTTACTTGTGTTGTGTACAGAGGGTTGTTACATATGGTATCAGAGCGGTTTCAACTCTGTGACACTGGACCCGTTATGTCTTCCACTGCTTTATATTAATATTTAATGATGTATCGCTAATACAACTTGAAATGTGTTTCATGCAGGTATCATGGTTAGAGGACCCAGGATGAGTAGACGTTGTGGTGTGGGAGGAAGAGGTACACTTCCTCTAAGTGCATCCATGCCAGAAGGATCTGCTCCACAAAGAGATGAGCAAACTATTGAGCAGGAGAAGCTTGTAGTGGGAGATGTGGTAGGTATGATGAGATCCTTTCAGAGGATGTTAGAGGCGCTAATCAAATTCTTTGATTGAGATGAGGGAAAAGAGTTTGTGCCCAATGAGGGTTCGCAGGGCCCTCTAGTAGTTAGTAGTAGTGTACACAAAGAACTCAAGAAGGTGAAATTTCAAGAGTTTTGGGGTGCCATGAACATCTTAGTCGTTGAGGCATGGTTGGATAATATGGTGATGTGCTTTGCACTACGTGATTACACCTCCAACATGAAGGTCTGCATGGCGGTATTTCAACTGAAAGGGAGTATGCTTCTTTGGTGGAAGACACTCTTACCACAATTGAACATGGTTGTTGAGGACATGTCATGGGAATTGTTCGAGGAACGATTCCAAGAGAGGTACTTATCAGATGAATTCATTGAGCGCCAGCTTAATGAGTTCATTACGACAGGGTATTCGTACAGTACCGGAGTATGAGGCCATGTACATGGAGCTCCTCAGATATGCTCCACATCTGAACACTGAGAAATTAAAGGTTAACAAGTTTGTGTTCGGTCTCAATTTCAACATTCGTGCTAAGGTGAGGATCTTAATGCCTTAGACTTTGCACGATGCAGCTCAAAAGGATCTCATTGTTGAAGAAGAGGTGAACATTGGGGGCCAGAGCATGACTCCTTCCAAGCAGACAGGACAAGCGCTACCTAGAGTGTCACAGCAACAGACACCGGTTAGGCAGACTTTTGGGCACCACGATGCACCCAGAGGACCTGTGTTTTCTATGCCACATAGACCGACTACCAGAGAGGAATTTGTATAGAGCACCACTACAGCAGAAGCATCGTCTCCCTCAGCATCAGCAGCATTATAGACCTGTTCCGCAAAACAGACCAGGACCGCGGACTCCTAGGCCAGTAGCATCTTCCTCTGCAACTAGAAGCATCGGCTCGAGGAATGGATGTTGTACTTGTGGAGAGACAAATTATCAGAGAGATTGTCCTATTGAGAAGGAAAGAGTTATAGGATCAACAAAACCGACGATAGTTGGATATTTGGGAAAGGCCCATGGGATTCATCCAACAGTTAATAACTGCCAAGCCAAGCATCAGTCTACAGTGCTCGAGACTTCAGGAGTTTAGTGTTTTTATAGATCCAGGAGCTACTGAGGGTTTTATATCTAGTGTTGCGCTTAAAAGAATTAAGGTGAAGGAAGTCAAACAATATGAGTTTAGACATGTAGAAATGGCATCTGGTGCCAAGCAAAAGGTTGGAGGAAATGTTAAGGATTGTAACATTAACTTGAGTGATTTTGTCACAAGTGTAAACCTATATGTTACAATCTTTGGATCTTATGACATCGTGATTGGTATGGATTGGTTAGAATAGGACGACGTGATACTTAACTGTAAGACTAAATGATTAATTTTGATAGATGATTTGGGACAGAGTAGAGTAATTGTAGGAAGAAGCCAAGGATTGGCGCTGATATTTATTTATTCCATACAATTATAGAAAAGTATGTGAAACGGATGTAAGTTATATGCCATCTTAGCGCTTAACGAAAAGGGCGACATGGAAGAATTAGAAAACCTTCCCGTAGTATCAAATTTTGCTGATGTATTTCCTGAGGAACTACCAAGTTTACCACCTGAAAGAGAATTGAAATTTACCATAGATTTGAAACTTGGAACAGAACCGATTACAAGAATGCCTTATCGGATGTCGACACTTGAGTTGCAAGAGTTTAAAATGCAATTGAAGGAACTGTTGGATTTGGGACTTATATGTCCAAGTGTATCACTGTGGGGTGCACCAGTGATTTTTATAAGAAAGAAGGACAAATTGTGGAGGCTTTGCATTGACTATCGTCAATTAAACAAATCCATGATCAAGAATCAGTATATGTTACCTAGGATTGATGATTTATTTGATCAAATGAAGGGAGCGACAATGTTTTCAAAGATTGACTTGAGATCGGGATATCATCAGTTACGAATCAAAGGGGAAGATATCCCTAAGACCGCGTTTATAACGATATTTGGACATTATGAGTTTATTTTTTTACAGTTTGGGTTGACGAATTCCCTGGGTGTATTTATGAGTTTAATGAATGGGGTATTCTGCGAATACTGGGACAAGTTTGTACATGTATTTATTGTCGACATACTAATTTATTCTCGGACGAAGGAAGAGCACGACGAACACTTGAGATTAGTTTTACAGTGTTTAAGAGAAAACAAGTTGTACGAGAAGTTGTCAAAATTTTCATTTTATCAGACAAAGATTCATTATTTGGGACACATTGTATCCAGAGAAGGTATCGTTGTGGATCCAGTGAATGTTGAGGCTATTATGGAATGGCCAGCACATACGAATGTATAAGAAGTATGTTGTTTTATGGGATTAGAAATTTATTACTGATGCTTCGTCGAAGTATTTTCAAAGATAGAAAATCCAATTACGGAATTACAGAAGAAGAACAAGAAATTTGTATGGTCTGAGAGATGCCCGGAAAAATTTCATAAGCTTAAGGAATTATTAACGACAACACTGATACTAAAGGTTTCGGATATGGACAAATAATTATTGGTATGCACAGACGCATCCAAGGAAGGATTGGGCGGGGTATTAATGCAAGACGATCGAGTCATCGCATATATTTCAAGGAAGCTAAGAAAGCATGAAGAGAATTACGCTACACACGACTTGGAATTGTTATCAATTGTTTATGCCTTGAGATTTTGGAGACACTATCTTATTGGACGAAAATTCGAGTTGAAAATTGATCATTGTGGATTACAACACATTTTTACTCAGAGTGACTTGAACGCGCGACAAAGGCATTGGTTGGAACTTTTAAGTGAATACAATTTTGAGATCACGTATATCAAAGGAACAGTTAACAGAGTAGAAGATGTGTTGAGTTGGAGATCTCGTATTTTCTCACAAATACCACTATAGACGAACCTTCGAGAAAATATTTTAGCATTATAAATTGATGACGACTAGTACAAGGAAGTAAAAGATAATATCGAACAAGATATGATGATGATACCTAGATATGAGGGATATTCATTGGATAGTGACGGAATTTTAATATATAATAGCAGATTCTATGTACCACTAAATGACGAATTAAGAAAATTAATTTTGAACGAAGCTCATCGAGCGGTGTATATGGCTCATCCTGGAGTCGCGAAGATGAAGGAAGATCTTAAACTTGTATTCTTTTGGAAGGGAATGAAGACAAATATAGTTAGTTATGTGGCGAGATGTCTTGAATGTCAGCAAGTGAAGGTTGAACATAGACATTCGGCAGGGTTGTTACAGCCACATGCGATTCCTGAATCGAAATGGGAAGTCATTTCAATGGATTTTATTGTTGGATTGCCACTGATGGAAAGGAGACATGATTCTATTTTTGTAGTCGTTGACACTTTGACGAAGAGTGCACACTTTATTCCAATTTGAACGACGTATCAAGCATCGGACATAGCTATAGTTTTTGTTAGCGAGATTGTGATATTGCATGGTGTACCAAGGAAGATAATATCCGATCGAGGATTGGTATTCACGGGACAAATTTGGACTAGTTTCCAAGAGGCTTTGGGAATGCAATTGAATTTTAGTACAGCATATCACCCCGAAATAGATGGACAAACTGAAAGAACAAATGAAATTTTGGAGGATATGCTTCGGATGTATGTGATGGATCAACAGAAACGTTGGGAAGAATTTTTTCCATTGGTAGAGTTTGCATACAACAGCAACTATTAGAGTACGATTAAGATGGATCCTTTTGAGTTTCTTTACGGATGACCATGTCGGACACCTCTAAGTTGGGATGGACTAGAGGAGGGTCCTGGTAGGACCAGAATTGATCCAAGAAATGGAATATCAGATGCAATCCATAAGAAAAAGGATTAAAGAAGCGCAAGACCGACAAAAGAGTTATGTGGATGTGCATCGTATAGACCACAGTTACGAGGTCGGTGATAAAGTATTTTTGCAGGTGAAACTGCATAAGAATTTGATTAAGTTTGGAAACAGTGTTAAACTCTCTCCAAGGTTTGTGGGACCTTTAGAAGTAGTGGAAAATAAAGGACCTGTGGCCTACCGACTAGCCTTGCCTGATTATTTAAGGTGTATGCACGATGTGTTTCATGTATCTGTTTTGCAACATTATATTTCAGATATGTCACGTGTTATTGACTTGAGTTCATTGCAGGTGTCGAACGAGGGTGCTCTCATTGCGGAGCCAATCCGCATACTATACCATCGCACTCGACATCTACGGCATCGAATAGTCGATCAGGTCAAGGTCTAGTGGGACAGTTATAGTCCACACCTGGCTAAATGGAAGGATGCATATGAGATGTGTCAACAGTTTCATTATTTGTTTGATAGATTGGATATATATATTAGTGTCAAATACATTTATTGTTTTCATTATTACATTGTACAAACTTCGGGATGAAGTTTAAAAAAAAAGGGGTGTATGTAACATACATTTCCACAAATCACATTTTTATACTGACTTATTCTTTGAGGACACTTGCGAACAAGTGATCTCGTTATGGTACTCTATGATTTCATCTTTGATTGTGAGTTATGCTATGTTGAGTATTGAGATTTATTTGTTATTTTTCTAGATGTATATATTGACAGGTATTATGATGAGTTTTCCTAAGTGTGCAGGAAATGTGACAGGTTGAGGATGTTGATGGCATCAACAGACTTCCTTGGACTCTGAATTGAGTCAGGGAGTGGACTTGTATTTTGGTTTGAGTATTTGATTTATACCCATGAGTTATATGATGATTTTAGTATGGATATTATGTAAATGGATTATTGACATTGTTCTTGTCACTGGATATAGGCATGGTGACGTTTGCTAATCTGACTCAAATATGGAGTAAAGGGGTCATACATAGAAACCAGACGAATGAGGAAGAGGTGTGGGAGTGTCCCTATCACATCCTACTAGCACTCCCAACGTGACCTGAACAAAAGGTTAACGATTACCTCGTTCTGAGGATCCATGATGTCGTGAGGGCAGATTGAGACAGTGACTCACGAAGAATTATAAGGGGCGTGCAATAAAGTGAAATCTTTATTCCTTAGAAAAGCTATTAATCCCTCACAAGGTCAACCAGTGGAGTGTTGACTCTAAGTGTCTGACAAACCTCCAAACTATTCATTGGTGAGTGGCACCCTTGGAGCACGGAAGTGTGTCTTGAATGGCATGTCGCGTAAGAAAATTTTGTGAGTCAATAAAAATCTAGAAGGCCTAGAAATAAAATAAATGTTTAGACTTTGTTAGAAAAGAGAATACAATTGATTATTAAATTATAAACTGGAAAACTAACAAAGAGTCTAAGTCTAAGTTGTTTGACTAAATAAAACGTTAAATTGGAATTAGGGAAGTTTAGACGTAATAAATTTAGTAATAGGAGAATAAGAATCAAAAGTTGAATAAGTGCACCTGTGCATGAAAATAATAAAAAGGAATTTTTAATTAAAAGAAAATAAATTCAAGAGAGAATGGGTGGTCAACCTAGAGTAGTATCCTAATTCAATCAACCTCTAAATCCTAACTAAAAGAAGACTCCTAATCAAACTCAAATTGAAATTTATTTAGGGGACACAATAAAGGAGGGATTGGGGAACTAAGAGGAAAAATAGGAACAATTTGGGGAATGTGAGGGAAAATGATTAATTAAATAAAATAAAAAGGGATTTAACATGTGCAACTTGGGAAGAGTGTGACATGTGTTGGGGGTGAATAATCCTTAATTTAATTATTTAAAATTATTTAATCGTGCATGGGAGGACATGTGTCAATGTAACTTTTCATATAAAAGAAATGGTGAGGAAGAGATAAGGCACCACATTGTTGGATGAATGTTATGCTGCTGAAATTTTGATTGACTAGTTTTATTTGTGGAGAGTTGGGTTGTAAACTTGTGCAAGAGGTGGAAGCCTCTCCTTGCAAGGGAAATTTTGTGCTATTGAGTTTTGGTTTTATGTGTGTGGCCCATTTGCGGCTCGGGGGGCTGAGGGGGAAGACAAGTACCCCTAGCGTTGGTTGGGAGGCATCGATGAAGTCCTTGGATTAGCGGGCGAATGATCGATTGTTGCGCAAGATTTCAGATTGAGAACCATCTTCATATATATCATCGTCATTCAGTTACGGTACTAGTAATTCTTAAATTAGAAATTTTGTTGTGTAAGAAATACTCAGATTATTGGTTATAGTAGATCGGTTGTAAATTATGTAAGGATCGAAGTTCTAGTTCTAATATTAGAGACTTGTAGTAATTGGAATTGGTCCAATGCCATTTTATTATTTCTATGAACTCGCAAACTTTCGATTAGGCTGTGTATAAGTGTGTATAGAATTATTGGGTTGATGTAATAATTGTTTGAGCTTATTTAACAGTTGTGTTTTAAATTCATTAATGGGTATGGAAAATAATATCTTTCTCTTCATGGTGATTGTTTCTTTTTCTTTGTTTGTTTTTCTATTGAGAAATGTAGAAGTCTGATGTTTTTGCTTCCTTTATTTTGTTTAAATGATGACAGAATTATTCCTTGTGTCTTGAGAAGCTATTTCTCATTCATATAAATCTCTAATTTAACGGGATACATCTTACCAGTTTTTGGTTTCGGCCTTGTATCAAATCGTAAAATTTGTGCATTGTCATATTAGTCTACATATTATTGCTAATACAAACTCTAATGTATATTAAAGTAACTTCGGTTTTTTTTTTAAATCAAATCGATGCTCCTAATCGGAATTGCAGAGAAAGTTGGAGGGGGTATTCTTGAGCAGAAATAAAAATATTAATATTGTGTGTTTCTTCCTGGATCTAGAACCCTTGGACTAGTTTCTACTAATCATTGTTATTAAAATAAATAGGGTCGTTATCATGACACTGTTGAATCCTTTCAACGACTAGTATTGTTGCTTTTACTCTGATGACACCTACGAGGTTTTTGATGATATTTTACTTATGCAGCTAGCAATTACAGTTCTTTATTATTACAATCATTTAGCACATTAACTTCATATATAGGATCATTGAAAGAGAGGCAATCACAGAAACAAGATAGACACAAAGATTATCCTAGAAAACCCTTTAGGGGAAGAAAACCCAGCAAACTTCCTCAATATAGATTAGTCAGCCAAGAAAAATTCTTCTCTCCAAGAGAGAACTAACAAGGCATAACATCCTCATCTACTCCTTCACTAGGAAAGAGTAGCACACCACTTGACCAAGATGAATCCAAGAGATAGACAAAAAACCCTCATTGTTGTCACACCTAGCTATAGTAGGTTCTCCTCCAAGACTTGCACACTTTTCCTCTTGTTGCAGAGCTCATGAGTGAGTGAGTAAGTGAGCCGCTAGCCTCCCTTATAAATAGTGGTCTGGCCTCCCTAAATTGGGTCTGGGCTGACCTGTCAATTTACCCTCTTAAATTAAATTTAATTGTCAAGGCATAATAGGGCCAACTTTTACAAAGGCACAATAGGGTCATCTTAATAAATATAATATAATAACATTATTTAGGGTTTATCTTGGTCAAATACAATAAGGATATCTTCTGAAGCTACTCAATCTTCAACACTCCCTCTTAGCAAAGAAGGTATTCTTCTTGTCACAGTCAACATCATTGCTTCTGTGCTTGTGTATACCTAGTCATTGTCTTGTTGTCAATCAAGGATCTATATATCATAGGAAGTTTCTACACTTTCATTGGAATAATGTACCAGTCTGTGTTGGGGTTACCCACCTGCGTTGGGGTAGCATACCAACCTGCGCTAGGGTAGGGTATCAGCCTGCGTTGGGGTAGCGTACCAGCCTACGTTGGGGTTACCTACCTGTGTTGGGGTAGCGTACTATCCTGCGTTGGGGTTACCAACCTACACTAGGGTAGTTCATCACTTCCCTCTACTGTGGATCGCATATTCTCCCTCTATTGGGGAACACATCACTTCCCACTACTGGGGAACACATCACTTCCCGCTACTAGGGAAGTCTTTCTGGATCACTCCAAGCTTGTCTCTGAAAAACTCAAACTTGACTATGGACAGGGGCTTGGTCAACACATCTGCTACATGTTCGTCAATGGAAATATATTGGAGTCCCACTACTTCCTTATGTGCCATGTCCCGGACATAGTGGTATTTGATCTCGATATACTTGGACTTGTCATGACACACTTAGTTCATTGACAACTTTATGCAACTTTGGTTGTCATAAAAGATACAGGTTTCCTCCAATGTGAGATCAAACAATTCTGCAATCAACTTTCGAAGCCACACTTCTTCACCATAAGTTGTACATGTTGCTACATACTCTACCTCTACAAAACTAAGTGCCATATTGGTCTACTTCTCACTGAGTCACAATATCATAGTTGATCTCATACTAAAGTGACATTTGAATGTACTCTTATGGTCGGTGACACTGCTTGCCCAATCAGAATCTGTGTAGCCCTGTAATCTTATTTCATGATCCGAGAGATCTCTGAGTCCATAATCGATTGTACCCTTTAGGTACCTCGTCACATGTTTTTTCATAATCAAGTGAACATGTCTAGGCTCAATCATGTACCGACTCAATGTGTTCACCGCAAAACATACATATGTCCTCGAACCAAATTTTCACATCACATGGTACCAAGATGGTACACTTGCTCATCTGCAATTCAATCTGCACAATCATGTGCTAGCTCTATGTGCTTTCTGTAAAGCACTATCTGTCACACTACCTGAAAGTATGTCATCTACTCTCTCTACAAATTGTTCCTTTTGGAACTGGGTCTCTGCACCTGCAGCTGCTCTTTCTGAAGTTGAGAATGACTACTCCATTCTCATTATAGTTTTTGAACTCTGAGAGTAGCTCCTCTACTCTATCATGATACCATATTCATTTGATCCCTGTGAATCTCATACTGCATCGGCCTCTTTTAATGGATCATGGTTGGTCTATATATACTTCTTCTAATTACTGGAGAAAGTGTCTCATCATAGTCTTCTCCCTCTTGCTCGGAGAATCCTCTGGACACAAATAAGGCTTTGTACATATTTGTACTGTTATATGCAACATGCTTGATCTGTTAGATCAATCTTGGAAGTTACCACGGACTTCCCTTCTAGTCTCAAGGCAAAGTCCATATCCCAGTCCTTCTGACTAGCTTCCTCTTTTGTCACTGAAACAAGAGAATCTTCCCAGGATATTTCACATCTCCTAGAAGTTTTTGAAGCTACGATCTAGTTTTCTCAACTCATGGCATCTATCTTTCAGTTCTAGAATACGTCTCATTTTTTCCATCTGATCTTTTATAAGATCAGGCTCACTCTGATTCTCCATGCTCCCTCTTATGCTTGACTCCCTCTGATCCTATATAATATTCAGAGCCATCTACTCCATGTGATATGGTTCATCAATGCTATATGGTTTTGCATCTTTAAAAATGTCACGGGACCATGTTGGTTTCTTCCTGATTACCGCAATGGTTCTGGGTAGGCCCTTCTAGCTCTACTATTTTTTCCTGATGATATGAAAAATGGTCAATATGCACCATCTGGAACTGGGGGTAACTCAATCTCAAATACAGGGACTTCCATGCATGCTTCCTCTGAGCCTTGACTTCTTCTGAGTCAATGATAACCTCAGAGTCTCTATAGGATATACTTGGTGTTGGATACCAATTCTTAATATAAAAAGTTGAGTTAGACTTCAAACGAATTCTGCTTCCTGTCAAGGTGGTTTCATTATCCATTGACCAGGTCTTCTCATCGGAAAACTCCAAAACATTGTGAGTTATATTCTAATGTGCTCGTTTTGCAATAGACAATGCCACATCATTGTCACCCGACCATAGGCATTTACATATTCCACCCCCGTGCACAAAAAATATTTATTAATTTTAAATGAGACCTTGTTGGATTCCCGTACCAAGGATAATGATCAATTGAGCCCCATCAACTCCCCCCTAATTTTTTACAAAATTCAAAGGGCCCCCATTAGAATCTTGACAATTACATTGAGCTGCAGAATCAACCTTTTCGAATAATTCGAGACCTTGGCTTGTTTTGAGACAAACTTAAGATATTCACCATAGTATGAGACATTCATTACAAGAGTATAAGTCAAATTTTAGAAACGAGCAGAGAAATCTCAATTTAAACAAAAACGTTAATTTTTATCAATTGTTTACTTTTGTTTAAGTTATGATTATGTGTTTGTCTTTTGCTCATTAGCAAGTTTGACTATTTTGAATAATGGGTTCAATACTTCATCAAATAATAACTTGGTTGGTTTCTCATTGTCACAAAATCATTTGATGGGTTTAATTAATTAAAAAAAAAAATTTGTTTTGCATCTCATTTCAAAATAAAAATAAAAATAAAAAAAGAATTATCTATCATTTGTTTGATTTTGTGGAAACCCAAAATTAATATTTTTCTCCTCTCCATCAACTTGAAGCTTCTAGACTTTTAAGATCATATCTGAAAGGAAAATATAACCAATATTTGTTTACAACTTATTGTTAGCTTTTAGTTTAAATTCATTTTAATTTTATTGTTCTCGATTTTGTTTTATTCACAATTTTTAGGTTATTAATTTGGTTTCTTTTTGTTTCACAGGTTTCTATTATCAGATATTTGATACGGATCTGATCATGGCTTGATTTTCTTATCTAAATACGTTCAATATGATTGATCCAAAATTAACATTGGATTGATGCAAATAATTTATGAGCAACAACAAATAAGATATGGAAATGCGTTCAAGAACAGACAGACCATTTTGCGGGACTGATTGCAGCCAAACCGTGAGGAATCTGAAGAAACGGTTGAAAAATCATCTGCATAATGGACCCATTTAGCTTACTTGCAAGATTTTTCCTAAACAAATGCACGATTTGAGAGATATTTTTGTTTCTTTACGAGGAAAATTTCAGGTGGCGGAAATTATTAGTGACGCCCAGACTATTCATTCATTGCATAAATATATGAGAAAGTTCAGAGCCCAGGGATCGAAGAAATTCAAAGGAGGATTTTTATCCTTTCTTTTTTGTATATTATTTATTTTGTAAACTTTTTATTTTCAAAAGGAGTGACGGATGGTTGGAGATTTGGGAGAATGGACCAGTACTTTCGAAGAAGAATATGGAATTCCAGATTGCTTAATGGCTTTTGTCCTGTGAGCAAAAGGGTTTTGTTTTCATTATAATATCTTCATATTCTTTGAGTAATTAATTATGCATTGCTTTAAATTAGCTTTAGTCTGTTTTATCAATACATGATTAATTGCTATCATTTATGTATTAATTTCGTCAATCTTTAAAAGTCTATTATGCCAATTCTTTTTGGACCTTATGATGAACTTATTATACTGAAACTATATGGAATACAGTTTACTCTTTGGCTTTTGTTCTTTTGTAGACGGTGCAATGTTAATATTGTTTCTCATATAATTTTTTAATATGAAACTTTATTTGTATTGAATTAGATTTAGATTGTTCTGCATATAACTTTTCATGTTATGTTTTTCTTTACGTAGTTCATTATATTTTGGTTCCTTTAATATCTGTGATTGATCATCTATTGATGCATTTTGAGTTTACGTCTAATGTTGGATAGTTGATAATACCATTTGCTGAGGGTTGGAGTTTATTTCACTTTTAGTTATTGGACATTTTAAAGTCACATGAGATAAAACTTATTTGTCTTTCTGTCATCATAGATCTGTTCTAAAACTTAAAATACTTCCTTGAAGTTTTTCAGGAAGTGTCGTTCTTGCTTTTGTCATAGATTTGTACTTGACAGAGGTTAAGTGAAGCTTATACAAACACAGAAAGATGAATATAGCTTAGTATTGTTGATCAATGTCAGGTTAGTTAGTTTATATTTTATTTGATTTGTGAATGAATAATGATTACATCATTTAAACGTTAAATTCTTTGTCCATTATCGTTATATCATTTATAATCTTATTCACTCATTGTTTATTATTTTGTCATTTATAGTACAAATATAGTTTCCTTTATTTTTCACCTTGTTTTGATCCATTACTTGAAAACAACCATTTTCACGAGGCTTTATTTAAACCTTGTAATTGTGCATATCTATTGTATATAATACTACTATTAGTTAAGCAATTGTATTAATGTATTGTTTGATAGGATTGTACATCTAGTTAGTTTACATCTTTTAATTATTTTAGAATCCTAGTTGGCTAACAGAGCCATAAAACCCGTCTGGGTAGATTATCCCAAACGGCTTGGGCTAAATAGACAACCCTGGTCTGGATCTTCCCTTATCGTTGATGGTGTGTCATAAATGTCCGTTAACAAATGGCACTAGAAGGAGGGCCGAGGTAAATTTAATGACTAAATGTTTTACCCCTTAGTCTATCATAATTCCAGATTTATAAAAAAATTCTTCTGTGTCATCTTGAAATGCACTAGAAGGCATGTCAGACTGACAAGTTGGCCTTGCAGGAGTCTTTGTTTCGAATGTATTTAATTCCCCATGGCTCCCCAAATCGTTGTGTTGGAACATGATTTCCACTTCTCATTACCTAATATTCCCAACGAGACAGACTCTCCCTTGTCCAAACTCACCTTTGATGGTGGGGGGGATGTATCTGCAAAAGACCACCTTAACAAGTTTTGGTGTAAATGCATCAAGTATGATATTTCTGATTTAAAGGTTTTATGTAGATTGTTCGCGTTTACTTTTAGGGGTTGGATTAAACATTGGTTTGAATCTTTTTCAGCATATCACATTATTGATTCGTTTCAATTTGTAGAGCAATTTTTAGATTCTTTTGAAATCTATGATTACAATCAATTATGTGAAGGATTTCAGGCTCTACTAATCAATGATAATTCATCCACAGAGATATTTTTAACAAGCATCCATCATGTTCTCTGTAAATTTCAGCTTGATGGCATGTCATTTATACTAAATCTCCTCTCTGATGTTTGTGCCCTTTTCATCCAACCATTTTCAATCGCAAATGGTGAATCGGTTATAAATCCTATCACTCAATTGCGAGAAGAATTTTGTTTGCAAGATGAGAAGAATCCATCCAAAAATTTTGAACAAGCAAAGGAGGTAGAATCTACTGAAAAGGTTCTTACTGACAATAAAACTTGTTTTTCCTCTGAATCATTGCATATTCAGTCCTCAACCATCATGGAAGAAGATTTGATGTTGGGTCAATGTGAATGTCCATATTCTTCGAACTCTTTCTCTAATCAGTACTTAAATTCAGTTATTGAAGAACACTTAGGTGATGAAAATGATCTTAAGCATTCTAACATTCCTATGAAACTGATAAGAGATGTAAATATGCAATTTGAAGAAGAAACCTTAAACCTTCATCCACAAATCATACCTTATCCACAGGAAAGATTAGATGTTTTTCATGAAAGTTTCGAATTGTATTTTCTAATCCTTTATCTCTTCTTTGTGCCTAATTGTTTAAAACTCGTCGACAGAGCCTTAAGATGGTTTTGGCGAGACTGAATTTCTCTTTCTTCCAACACTTGTCTTCGTATGTTCAGTTGTCTCTTTCACATTTGTAGTCTGTTGCTTGACAGATGGCAGGCAAGGGTTGTTTTCTTTTAGCCCAAGAGATTGGTTTACCTTTGATTACTGCATGATGAGCTAAGTTAACTACTCAAGGCCGCACTATTGTTTCTCGTGTCAAACCCTTCAGAGATATGCCACACAAAGTTCTGTCAGTGATCCGAACAGTAATCAATCTCAGTTATCTACTCATATCTGTGATCAATCTTGTTTATGGCGCCCACCTTTTCCAGCGACTTACTTTCCAGTGTGGTTCAGTGATCTACTCATATTTGCGATCAATCTTACTTCTGGCGCCCACATTTTCCAGCGACTTAGTTTCCAGTGTGGTACGATTTAGTTTTGCAGGATCCAACCAACGGTGCATTATCACTACACTATGAAATATTGAGGTGATCTATTGCATCTGAGAGGAAGAATTTGTAGCATGGATTGTAGTGAGATCAGGGTCATTTTGCAGCACCACCGATCTCTAGCTAGCCCTCAATTTTCCAGGGGTTTTCTATTTCAGCAAGTGATCGACTAATCCATTAATGCAGCAATGAAAACTTCTGCAATGATATTTGTGATGACATTGCAGCGATTTTTGTGGATGTACATTGAAATTTTCAACTTTAATTTGCACGATTTGCAACTCGCGTTTTTGGACAACAATCCTCCCATATTTTTGCAGATCTCCGACGATCTCCATATTGTCTAGCTTGCCCATGATTTGGTCCAGTTCTTCAGCACAAACGAGAAAGTATTTTAGAGATCGCCCTCAATCTTCAGCTCACCCAAAGCTTTTCACGATTACAAAATATTATTTTATGATTAAAGAAGGTTGACCTCCTTTAAAATAAACGATCTTGCCCACTCATAGATTTCTTTTGTTTCATTTCCAAGGAGTTTGTAGCTTGTTTGGGATAAGTGTTAAGAAGGACATGTTTAACACAAACATGCACAAGTCTTAAAAAAATTACTTAAATGTTAATTGCAAAGATTTGGAAGTTTATGTTTAATTATTGTAAGTTACTTTTATGTTTCTTTATGATATTCTTGGAGTGATAAGATGTTATTTTTTTTTTTAATGTGTAGTTTAAGGAGACAATTCAAGGTATCTTTTATGTCACAAATTGAAGGATTTACTTCAAAAAGGGAACAAGTAAAGATCATTGTAAAGTGTGCATCCTTCTTATATCTTTTGAAAAACCATAGTAATATTTTTACTTGAGGGGGAAACAGTAATGAATGTTTAGACTTATCTGATTAGCATTTTTCTTGTTTCTGCTTATTAGAAGAAACAGCCTTCTTTTGCACAAAATTTTTTATTTCAAATCAAGACACAATTGGAATGTAGTTTTGTGATGACATATAGATATATATAATTGTTGACTCCAACGAGTTAATAATGAATAGAAGTAACAACTTACTATTTTATTTAATGTTGTTATGATTTAAATTCTTCATTGTGGAAAAAAATAATTGCGCAAATAAACAACATAACAAAAGTTATAGACGTTGAATTATTGTAAGATTGTTGTTTAATGCCACTAGTTAGAACCTTAGAGTCCCCATTGTGATTGAGTAGATCATATTTTTTGAATGTGTTGTTTCTTTGCATAGATGGAATATTCTAAAATTATTATCCTTCATGTGACCAGAGGTTATTGAATTTTCATATTCTAGGCCCATACAATGTTATATGATATTGTATATTGATTTTGTTGAAATTGTTGCTTAGGTGATATTTTGGGTCATTGGAATTTTTTATGATGTTGAATATGAATAATTAGAATACCTATGTATTGTCATTGCAAATTATTGCTTTTGCCTACATAATTGTCGTGGCAGATAAACTCATAACTTGTTTATTAAAAATAAAAATATATGCTACCTCGTGATATTCGCTTACTTGTGTTGTGTGTGGATGGTTGTTACAACCCAATTTTTGGATATTCTAGTGTGCCCTAGCCTAGCGCACCCTCAGGTGTCCTCAACCAACAAAAATGTCAAGTTTGAGTTTTTGGATCAAAGTCAAAGGTTGACTTTTGCTCAAAATTGATTTTGTAGTCAAAATTGAAATTTCAGATCATTGAACCTTTTTTATTCAGCTTCTAATCTCTTCTTATCAAAGATAGTGCCTAGTTTCAGAGTAGAAGACAAGTTGAAGGATGCTACAAATCTCAAAGGTATGCACTTGTATATGCTTTTCATGTTATATCATCCAGCAAAGCATGAGTGTGTTTTGCAAGGAATGTACAAGAGACCTTGTCCAAGCAGTTATCTTGGATTTAGTGCATTCAGAGGAACAAGCAGTTGAGGCTCCAGGTTCCAGTTTTGATTGATCAAATTGTTAAGTTTCAATTTGCACATGTCAAGTTTTATAGTTGAAGTAAACACTATAGTTGTGACAACAATCTTTGAAAGGTTATAATACTGCTAGGTATACTTGGTTTCATGTAAGTACTATTGATATATATGCTTATTTCACTTGTTTGCAAAATGAACTAACATCTCCTCTAGGAGACATTTCTTGTTCCCGAGCAGGTCACCTTGGTAATTCTATGATGACTACTATCCTTGTTACCATAGATATGTTCTTATGAAAATTCTACTGGAAATACTTTTTCTCTTGTTGTTCTTGTTCTGGGCAGGTCGCAGGCGATAGCTTTGTGAAGGAGCTAAAGTAATAGTTGCAAACATGGAGAAAATGACTCCATGAAGTGGTGAGGCAGGTGATCTCACCAAGTACCAATTCTAAGGAAGCGTAGAAAGAAAAAAGAGTTTTTGGACCCATATACAAGAAAATCAAGATCTAATAATGGAGGAGAATACACCTCCAAGGATCTCGTTGTCTTTTGTAAAGCAGTCGATATTAGGAGGGAGCTCACCACTCACTACAATCCTTGGCAGAATGGTGTAGAAGAAAGAAAGAATTGATCCATTGAAGAATCTATTAAAGAAATGATGAATGACCGGAATCTAGCCATGTTTCTATGGGGAGAAGCAGCTATGACAACCATAATAGAATTCCTCATCATATATTGAAGAACATGACTCCAGAAGAAGCTTTATCCAGAAAGAAGACAAGTGTGGAACACTTAAGGACCTTTGGGTGTCTTGTCTATATCCATGTTCCCAAGGACAAAAGGAAGAAGTTGGAACCGTCAGGAAAGAAGGGCATATTCGTTGGATATAGTGATACATCAAAAGCTTACAAAATATGTGTACTGGGTAAACAAAAGATTGAAATCGGCAGAGATGTGACTTTTGATGAGAAGATTACCTTCAATAAATCTATAGACAATTCCATAGACTCCAATGATGAAGAAGAATATGAAGACCCCAAGGAAGAAAGTACGTGTTCACCAGAACATACCAGTGAAGAACCAGACCAACCACTTGAACCTGTAGAACCAGTTGTTGTACCCAAAAACAGAAAACGACCAACATGGCTAGAATCCACCTTACAAGAAGCAAAAAGACATAAAGCTCCCAGTGGCACCTTCAAGGAAAGAAAGAGGCCCAAAAGATTCTCTAGTTATGCGGCACTCATGACAAATCTTGTCAATGCAAAACCTTCCTGATTTGAAGAAGCAGTCAAGAAGAAAGAATGGAAGGAATCTATGATGGAAGAATATCAATCCATCATGAAAAATGATGTATGGGAAATTGTGCCTAGACCTGAAGAAAAGTCAGTAGTAACTTCAAAATGGGTTTACAAGATAAAGCATGCAGATGAAAGTATCGATAAATACAAGGCAAGATTTGTGGCTAGAGGGTTCTCCCAGCAAGAGGGAGAAGACTATGATGAAGATGTTTGCTCCAGTTTCCAGATATACCTCTATTAGAGCCACCATATCTCTTGCAGCATCCATGGGTTGGAGTTTACATCATATGAATGTAAAGACCGCTTTTCTCAATGGAGTAATTGAGGAAGAAGTATACATAGAGCAACCTCAAGGTTTTGAGGTACATCCGAGAGAAACCCATGTATGCAAAAGGCCTTGTATGGACTCAAGAAAGCTCCAAGAGCTTGGTATGCATGAATTGACAGTTACTTGACGAGACTTGGATTTTCCAAGAGCTATGTTGATCCAAACCTTTATTACAAGGTTGTGAATGATGCACCCGTGATCCTACTCCTATATGTTAATGATTTATTTCTAACATGTGCAAAGCCTCTCATTATTCAGTGTAAGAGGGAGCTAACCTCTAAATTCGATATGAAGGATCTTGGTCTCATGCATTATTATTTGGGACTAGGTATGGTGCCAGAAGCGTGGTGAAATATTCCTAAGGCAAGGGAAGTATGTTGTAAATGCCCTTCAGAAGTTTGGGATGATGGATTGTAAATCCATGGCAACTCCCATGGTGACATATATGAAGAAGTTGAGAGACTCTGATTCTGATCTAGTAGACTCATCCCTGTACCAGCAGTTGATTGGCTCAATAATGTATTTGGTGAATACCCGGTCGGACATTTGCTTTGTTGTGAACAAGTTGAGACAGTTCTAGGTGGATGGAACCTAGACATGAGAATTGGATAGATGCAAATCATATTTTGAGATATCTTCGTGGGACGTTAAACTATGGTTTGAGATATGCCTCAAACAGTGATGTACAACTGCATGAATTTACTGATTCAGATTGGGCAGGGAGTGCAGCTGACAAAAAGAGTACTTTTGGTATATGTTTCAATTTGGGATTTGCTATGATATCATGGGCTAGTAGGAAACGGAAGTCTATTGCACTCAGTAATGAAAAAGAAGAGTACATTGTAGCTTGTGATGCTTGTACGAAAGCAGTATGGCTTCGTACATTGGTTTCTGGACTATTTGATCAGGTGTTGGATTCCACTGTGATACATTGTGATAATTAGAGTTGTGTGAAGCTTTCAAAGAACCACATGTTCCATGACAGGTCGAAGCACATTGAGATCAAGTACTATTTTATTCGTGATAAAGTCCAGAAGGGAGAAGTGATTCTCCAATGCATCTCCACCGATGAGCAGACAACTGATATTTTGACGAAGCCTCTATCCAAGATAAAGTTTGCATACTTGAGGTACAAGTTGGGACTCATGGAGATTGCTCCCTCGGTTGAAAGGGAGGAGATGACTTCCTCGGTTGGGAGGGAGTGCTGATATATGGTATCATGGATAGTCAGTGTGCTGGTGGATAGACATTCTCCCTATGGAGAATGGTCTAGGTTGACAGATCGTTGATGTGTATCATGCTAGTACATCTTAGATATGATGCTTCAACATCATGTTAGTACAACTTAGATATGATATGGATGTCCTTAGATGCATCGTGCTAGTACAGCGTAGATATGATGCATTGGCACTATGCTAGTACAGCTTAGAGACGATTATTATTCATGAGTCACATCATGCTAGATATGATCATGCTAGTACAACTTAGATATGATGAAGAGCATCATGCTAGTACAGCTTAGATACGATGCAGAGCATCATTCTAGTACAGCGTAGATACGATGCAGAGCATCATGCTAGTACAACGTAGATATGATCATACGGCTTAGAGATTATGATACGATGCAAAGCATCATGCTAGTACAACGTAGATATGATCATACGGCTTAGAGATTATGCAAATGACTCGCATCATGCTAGATATGATCATGTTAGTACAACTTAGATATGATGCAGAGCATCATGCTAGTACAACTTAGATGTGATCATACAACTTAGAGATGATGTAGATGACTCGCATCATGCTAGATATGATCATGCTAGTACAACTTAGATATGATGCAGAGCATCATGCTAGTACAACTTAGATATGATGCAGAGCATCATGCTAGTACAGCTTAGATATGATCATACAACTTAGAGATGATGCAGAGGCATTGATCTACATCATGCCAGTACAACTTAAATATGATGCATCCGCATCATGCTAGTACAGCTTAGAGATTATGTAGATGGAACTCCACATCATGCCAGTACATCTTAGATATGATGGATTCACACCATGCTAGTACAGCTTAGATATGATACAGTGGAGAGGATGGTTCTTGTAGCCATTGTGGGACATTCAACATCTGTTGGGACAACTATTCTTCTAGGATGTATGTCTGGATTAGAAGAATGGTCTCGATATCACTCTGTTGATTGAATGACTTATGCGAGACACTATGTTGAGTGTGCTAGGTTCAGCACATGACTTATTCAACATCATGCTAGATTACTCAGTTGGAGTATGGCCTCGAGAGATGATACAGATGATGATATGATTTGATGATAGGATATTGTTGTACTACATGGTAATAGCTTGTGTATCTATTAGTTGATTGCAGTGGAGACTATATGTCTCTGGACAGTATCTATGTACTAATGTGGTGGATATGTTCCAATGGTAGTCATTGTATGTCACTAGATAGTAGTTGTGCGCTACTAGGAGTGGTTGTGTACCACTAGATAACAGTTGTGTGTTGCTATGGATCAATATTGTTGTGATCTATTGGATGGCATTGTAGTAATTGTGTACTACTACTAGATTTCCATGGAGATTACCAGTGGTATTGAAGAAGTTTCCTAGGCCGACGTGCCAACCAGAAGTGTTGGAGGTGATTCCCAGCTAGATGGATAGTGATGATGATGCTCATGAATTGATATGCGTGATCATGAGATAGTTTGTGTGGTTGTGATAATGCTACCTGTAGAATGGGTTGCAAGACTATTTGAGCCTTTCCCATACCATGTGAAATGGATGGATGTGTTTGAGACCATTATAGTTAATACCTCCCTATCTAGGAGGGAGTGTTGATATTATGGTATTTGTCGGAGGTATTAACCTCCAAGTGTAACCTTTGGCTAGAATAGAATACTCTGGAAGTAAGAGAAACCCTAAACAAATGTGTAAGAACCCTAGAAGACAGGTCCGCTCGGTAAAAGAATTAATATTCAAGTATTATCCTCTAAAAGGACGAGTTGGCCCAGACAGGTGACAAGAACCACTATATATAGAGGGCTCTTGAGCTCATTTGTTCTCTCTCACCTCACTCACTCTCTCAAGTGTAGTGCAAGTTTGGATCTGCAATTGCAAGAATAGAAGAAGGATATCCTTGGGTGTTTCTTGGTCTCTCTCTCTAGCACCATCTAGCTTAATATGTGCGCCCTATCTTCTAGTATCTCTTAGTGATATTCTCGGTGATGTCTTGGAGTATATTGATGGTATTCTTGGTGATGTCTTGAAAGAAGTGCAGTTGCAACTGCTGCAGCTAAGTATTGTTCTTGTTATGTGGCTTTGGGACTTTCTGTCTAGTGAGCTATCTTTGGAGAAAGATGCACTCTAGTGATTATTTGTTGCTTATAGTATCACTTTCGAAATCATTCTATCTAGCAAAGGTTACGGTGCTCGAGGGTGGTTGTGTGCCTATGGTTGGGTGACAATAGTGATATTGCCTATGGTAAAAAGAGCACATCAAATATTTTAACACAAGGTTCATGCAATAGATAGAACACTTCACGCCAGAGAAGCCATTATCTGTATCATCAAGGACAAATTGTTTATGGCAAAAAATCAAATGAAACAACAACTTGGTCAACATAGATCTAAATGTTCTTTTAATGAAGGGGATCAAGTGTTTCTTTGCCTGCAACCTTATAAACATACATCACTCAAAGATAAAGTTCCCCAGAAGCTAGCTCCAAAGTTCTATGGTCCCTATAAGATCATGCAATGCATTAGTCATGTCGCCTACACGCTGGCTCTCCCAACCCACTCCAAGATTCATCCAGTGTTTCATGTGTCATGTTTGAAGAAATTTGTGGGATCAAATTGTAAAGTGCAAACTGACCTTCCATAACTTGATGAATAAGGTTCCATTTGGCTCCACCAAAAGCAGTATTGGATTCTAGAGAGCACCAGTTGCGCCGACACACAATCAAGGAAGTATTGATCCAATGGAAAGATATGCAACCATAAGATGCCACATGGGAATCGATAGTGATTCTATAACAATTTCCTCTTCTTTAGCCTTGAGGATAACATTGCTTTTGAAGAGGGGGGCATGTTAGGGTCCTACCCGTATGAGGCCACCTTCCTTGAATAAGGCCCATTAAATAGTTAGTTAATAGTCGTTCATTGTAATAAAGGGTCATTTTTAGTAATAAGACCCAAATTAGTTGGTCATCCCTCATTATAAGGGGCCCATAGGTAGTTAGGATTCTCTATGGATAGTTAAATATTGAGTAGAAGGTTATGCATTGTTTTTTCAAGAATTGTTATTGTATTTGGAGCATTTCTCTTGGAGGTTGCCCCCTTGAAGAGGCAAGTGAACATATCTCTATTCTTATCTCTCTTTTCTCTTGTGTTCTTGGGTTTTGCACTACATCTCATGTGATTTCTCTAAAGTTTTAGATTAAGTACACTACAGTTTTATCGAGTTTATTGTAAAATTTCTTGTTGACAATTGAGCACAATAATGATCTTGTTGAATATTTTCATTGCATATCTATGAGCTATAGTTTGTGGAGACTATGTTCCACTATTTGTGTCAATTTGGTTGGATAGGAAGAGACACCTTGATTTGTTGTGTTTGCA
The DNA here is from genome assembly GCA_009831015.1 of Picea engelmannii. Taxonomy (NCBI): domain Eukaryota; kingdom Viridiplantae; phylum Streptophyta; class Pinopsida; order Pinales; family Pinaceae; genus Picea; species Picea engelmannii. The sequence goes on along the minus strand of ML798478.1, from coordinate 264,920 downwards.
CTTTTCAATACATGGTGAGCGGAGAGGTGCTACAAAGGAGTTTCCCTCAAAAATTTCCTTGAGCATATAGACCCTGATCCTATGGATTTGATATAGCTTGTGGGCGTTCTAAATATTGAAACAGTGGGACCTTGGCCTTCCATGGTACTCAACCCAGAAGAACCTTGAAAGCAGACCTAAAGATAGAGTAGACTTTCTAACCACTATAAGTAAGTAACCAGTAAGGCAACCCCTCACATAAACAAAGCAATACAATCAGAATTTAACCCGCACATCAAACCATGTTGGTGTCTCATCCTATAGAATGTTGAGAGATCTAGTTCAGTTCGGTACCCACAAGCAAAGGATTTGCAACAAAGATAAATTTCTCAATGACAAAGTATTTGTAGGGTCTTGATTTTTTAGGCTAGTTTTCTATTGTGTTGTTAGTAGTTTGATGTGTGCAGGTTACACCCAAGAACAGTTCATTATGGAGAATGAAATCTCTATGCAAGACTGATAACAAATACCAAGACTTTAATTCCACATAGTATCCATGTCGGTGAAGCGAGTGGGCTATAAGTCCCTTGTTTACGAATAATCATCCTCTAACCAACTTGGGTTAAATGTGAAATGGTTTATTGGTTTCAAGTCTATTTTCTATATTTGAATGGGAATGGGTAGATGGTCTAATCCCCCCTACCTCCACCCAAATTCTACTTTGTCTTATTCACTCATTAGATTTTCTGACTTTTAGATACCCCTATTTCCCATGTTCTATTTTTCCTCCAAGTAGGTGTAATTTTTATAAGCTCCACATCCACCAATCATGCTTCTTCTATCTTATACTTAAAGAAATATGCCTACCTATCTATTCTTGTTAATTACCCCCACACCTCAAATCTATTTATAATAACATTCAAATATTCCCCTATAACCACCCTTCCATTCTTGATACAATCCAAAGAAAAGAAATCCTCCGAAAAGGTTTTCCTTTCTTCATATGCACCATAGTAGTTGATCACAAAAATCTTCTACCCTAACTCTTGTATTAAGAATTTTGTCCATATACATTATACATGGAGAAAACATTTTAATAGGGGTATAGACTTCCTACACCCAGTTAAAATCCCATAGACTTTCCTATGAAATCTAAAGATAAAAAAATTCTACTCCATTATTTTTTCTAAAGAGCCTCTCATCTTCTTGCATTATCCCATGGTCTCTTGTAATAGTATCACATTGGGTCTATGTAACTCCACCAATATTACTAGGGATATTCTTTCATAAGGAATGCCTAGCCCTCTAACATTGAGGGATAAGATAATTATTTATTCACCCTTATAGGGGCATGTCCCACTCTAAGGACCTCTTTAATTGATCGTTGTCTTCCTTGTTTAAATTCTCTCATGGATTTCTCTTGAGTGTGTTGGGGTAGGAATTTCCCCCCAGCGAATGAGGGGCATGTTATAGCGTCAATTGCCACCACTGAAGCATTGATGACTTTATTGGCCTTGTCCATATCCTACTTGTAGACACCTTTTTCCCATACCTCCTTTGGATCATCTAAAAACACTTTTTTTGGATCATTTAGAAGTTATGCAACACACATATACACGAGTTGCTAAAAGGAAAGTCGTGTACATGTCATTGAATCAAGGGTTTGGTTAGTTTCATAACTCCTTTTTCCCATACTCAATCATCTATAATTGTCTGGAGATGAATTAAATAGAGCATGAATCCAAGGAGAAAGGTAATGAATGAATGTATGAAAAAGTAAACCGATGTTGGTTGAATCCCGCCACGTCTGCAAGCCCCTAAATTTCCCTTTCTATTCTGGTCCTTAGACCTGGAAACCTTTGTTTCCAGCGATTCCTATACACTCCCTTATCTAATCAAGAGATATTATTGGTTCTATTTAAATCTATTGGTGTATCAGAGTCAAAGGTCTACCATATTTGCAGAAGCTTGGGTGGAGGGACCTAGGGTCCTTTCAAGGAGCAATGTCGTGATAAAGCAGGTAACAGCTTCACCTCAGACACATGTTTTTAATATAAAGATGCTCATTCATTTGACTTATGGTGTTCTTAATGTGTAATTCATTGTTGTTGAATACTTATTTGATTAGAACACTAATTGTTGTAAATCTTTTTATATTTGATCAAATTAACTAGTTAGTTATCAATATAACTACCTTCTCTCGTAGTCATGTGTGTGCAAGTTTTGCTAGTTTGGGAAGGAGTGATCGAGAAATAAAGTAACAAATTCAAGCTTTGGATCTACATCGAACGTTGGACCTCAGGTATGTTCTTGCTTTATTTCTTAAAAGGTAGTTATTTTGATCATATTAGTTACAGATTGCTTGTTGTTTGAGTTTCTTGGAATTTGTTGATCTTTATACGGTCATTGATATGTTTTGGTTTGTCCACAACCATAGGGGATTTTGCCCATAAACAAAGAAAGGATTCTTTACCAAGTCTAACCCTAAGCCCTCTTCCACTATGTCTTCCCCATGTGTCTTATCTCCCTTTCTAGAGCTCAAATTATATCTAGAATACGTAAGGTGAATGGAAGTCTTCTTTAATCCAAAATCAAATGGACTTGTAGCAAAACCAAAGCATCCCATACAAGTAGATTTATTATCTTTGAAGCTTCAAAGGTCATTCTATTTCCCTATGGGAATTATGGGCATTTCCCCTCCCCTATAAATAATTGCTTCACTTCCATTACCCTTGAATCCCCCTTATGGATGTTTTTCTTTATTCTACAAGGGTTAGCCATATTTCCTTATCCTTGATGTAAAATATATTATTCTTTGAAATAATTAGAGATTTTGAGTTAAGTTTGGATGGCTCACTAGTTTTATCCTTGCTAGCTAGATCTTTAGCCTCTAACGGCATCTTCTTTTCCTCTTTTGCACTAGTCCTCCTCTCATTGGGACTCCCCTTAGGAGAGACTTTAATATCCTTCCCTTTTTCTCCCTAAAAATTTGAGTTAGACTATGAACCTTTGCCTAGATACCCTTTTTGTGAAATTGAGTCCACTTTGTTTATGGTATTATTGCTCTTCCTCCTTCCTTCTAGATTTGTTTTTCCCAACTCAAACCCATCATTTTCCTTCTGAATATGCTTCCTTTTCCAAACTATCTCAATTAATGGTTGAATGCAATCCTCCAAGACATGCTCATAGACATGACATCTTGCACACTTGAATGGAATATTAACATAATCCACGATTTGCTTATTGACTATCTTCCCCATTGTTATCCCGATACTTTTAGGGAGCTCTTATTTTAAACCTAGTGTTCTAGGATTCATGTTAATAGTCAAACAGGCTTTTCTTTTTGGATTCGTCAATCTCTACTATCCTTCCCAAACTGTCTCCAATTTTCTTCAATCTCTTATCAAACCAAATCTCTTTGGGTAAAATCAAGAGATTTACCCATACTTGTTTCTTTATAGAGGCTTATGATCTTGGGTCAAAACATGCAGTGTATTTTTTTAAGGATATAGTTGTCAATCCCCAATACCAACACCCTCATGATATTATATTATTATATGCTTCATAAAAATGAACCCTAACCATCCTCTCACCATCAAATGAAACTTTGGAGCATAGCCCAACACTGGACACCAAACTATATGTAGTTAATCATACGAGGTCTATTTTGATTTTTCTCTTTCAACTTCCCATTCAAATATTTCCTAGTAAACGCCATCACTGATCAAGAAATATGTATTTGCTAACCAACAATCTCATTGGATTCTTCCTTTGCTTGATACACCTACTTTTCTTCACCATGCTTGATTGAGGCTTTGATGAGATATTCCTTATAGACTACTTACTTCCACTCAAAATCTACATATCTAACAAACTCGCTACAAAATTGAATCTCGTAAAGGCTTCCTCTAGGTTATCGTTCCATACTAGATCCTTTTCACTCAAATAAAAAAACTCATGCTTCTACCCTATGTAGGTCAAGATCCTCACTTACTTCCACATACTCATTCGACAAGAAAGAGTTACTATCTTTTACTTGCTCTAAATTCCTTACTACCTCAGTCTTGGCTCCCATGGTATCAATGGTTTAAAGGGTGCCAATTATAAGGTACTATGTACCTTCAACTTCAATGACTCTTGCAAGCCTCATATCCCCTCCATTAAGCCTTGATTCATCCATTTTGTGCCTCTTTTCCAAAGCCTTTTGATGAAGTCTAATTTCCTCATGGTAAAAGTCTCCTTAACTTGGTGACTATATTTATGACAACTTGATGAGACAAAATTTTCCTTTCCATTATAAGGATTTGTGGTGTAATCCCTTGTTTCCTCCTTAGTCTCCATCTCCTCCCCTCATAATTGCTAAGGATCAACATATTGTAAAGGTGAAAAGTAACAAAATTGAAAAAAAATACATAGTCATCATCCTTGGAGGGAGTATTTCCTCTACGCCAACTCAAGATGAGATCAATGATAGGGATGCTTCCCTTCTATTACATGCATGTTTTAATAGCATATCTGCAATTTCATGTGCTCCTCCCAGGTAGCGTTATAAACCAGTATGTCATCCAAATAGACAATAACAAATGAATCTAGATAAGGGCATAAAGCCTTATTCATTAGTCTCATAAACGTAGTCAGTGCATTGCATAAACCAAATGGCATAACCAACCACTCATACAAACCTTGATTTGTCTTGAAGACAGTCTTCCAAGTATCTTCTTCTTTGACTCGTACCTGGTGATATCCTGATTTCAAATCCAACTTAGTGAAGTACTTGGCATGTTGCGGTTGGTCCAATAGATCATCAATCATTGGCAGAGGGTATTGATTCTTCAGTGTAATCTTGTTCAATGCCATGTAATCGATACAGATTTTCCAAGTCCCATCCTTCTTGAGTACAATTATTATGGGTGACCCACAAGGTGAGGTACGTGGTTGAATCACACCCTGCTCTAATAACTATTGCAACTGCGTCTTCACTTCATTCACTTCTAGAATGAATTGTCTATACAACCCAAGATTCGACAAGGGGAGTCTGGAAATAATTGGAATCCATGCTCCACTTCCCTCTTAGGTGGTATCTCTTTAAGCTTCTGGAACACTCATATGTATGTCTGTAACAACTCCTTCAACTGATGATTCTACTCTTTAGTACACCCCTCCATGGATGCCTTCACTCTCATTGACTCATCATCAAACTGATTTTCTATTAAGAAAAGAAAAACATATTTCTTACTAGAACTAATCAACTTCTTGGCTTGGTTGGCACTTACCAGTGAGATCTTTGACTTTCCTTTATGCGTGTTGATGATGTAGGACTTACCATCCTTGATCAGTCGATATTGGTTGGATCTCGGCATGAAGATTGCATCCCTCATATACATGAAAGGGCTTCCAAACACTACTCCACATACGTCAAGATCCAATTCCACTTCATTAATAAAATCAACACTTATAGCAAATTTAATCTTACATTGTTTCATTACCTTTATCTTTGCATCCTTGTTTACCCAACCCAATGGATAGGGGCTAGGATGATTGTGAACCTCCAATCCAAGATTGTCAACCAGATTCGTTGCTATGAGATTAGCCTATGAACCATAGTCGAACAGAGCATCTATCTTGGTCTCCTTTACCTAAATTTTGATGTCGAAGAGCTTGGTCATCTTCTTCTCTTCTTGGTGATGAAGGCTACTCAGATTCACCTCCTTCTGCACAGATGTGCAAACAATCTTTCATCTACATCTGAGCTACTTTCAACCTGATTGCTCAAATATGTGGCTAGAAGGTTATTTTTCTTTCTGTCCTCCTTGCAGTTCTTCGGGTTCAGTTCTGGATGTAGTCTCCAGCATTTTTCCTCAGCATGGCCATCGATGTTGCAATGATTGTAATGGTTGCATGGATCTTTGCACTGATGTGCAATGGTTGTTGTCTTCTTATCTTTTCCCCCTTCCCACTTCTACCCCTCCTTGGAAGCTTCCTGGTGCTCTTTCTGCTTTGAACCACTTGGTTGCCCCTTCTTTTGGCCTATGTTTTCCAAGTACTGTTCCTGGACACATGCCTCATCCACTATCCTTGGCTTGAAGGGCATCACTTGCTTTCATTGATGACTATGTAAACCCCCCAAATACTTGAGGAGTACATCTTGGTTCTTGGGAGAGATACCCAACATGATGGCCATCTTTCTGAAATTAGTGGTATACTCCTATACACTCTGCCCTTGCCTCTTCCTGAAGTAGTGCCACCAGATCCATTGTTCCTCTACATACCCAATAGGGTAGAATTGGGACTTGATGAGGGTTTTGAAGTCCTTCCACCTAGTTACTGGCGGATCACCCTCCAGCCTAAGCATTTCTATGTATTTTTCCCACCAGGTTAAAGCATGGCCCTCTAAATTCAATGTAGCAAATGAAATCTTATGCTCTTCATCTATATGGTGAACGTTAAAATAAACTTCTAGTTGTTGCAACCAATAATTCAATTTTAATGCATTGATCTCACCTTGGTATGGCTTTATGTCCACTTTCGCTTCCATCTTGAATAGGGATTGTGAAGGGTTCATGGCACTTGAACTTGGCTACTCTTTCTTAGATTTTTTCCATGACTCCTTTCATGAGTCTTTTTTATCTTCTGATTTCCCCTCCGATATGTTCTCTAAGTTAGAGCCTCCATCATCTTTGAATGGTCTGAGCTTGCTTGTTAGAGCCACCATGAGGAGGTCCATATTGAGATTAATGTCGGTAGCTTGTGCTTCCAACCATTCAAATCTCTCTTATGTTGGATCTCAAGGGTTATTATGAACAGACTCGTCTGCCATGGCTAAGGTTTCTGCAACTTCTATTTAAGTTGATTCCTAGATCTTGCAACTTCCCACAAATACCCAAAAGAAAATTTGCTCTAATACCAATATGATTTGTAGACTATCATGTATATTCCACTGAAACAGTTTGTCACAATAGCTAATAAAATACTGAAATATTTACTATTAAGGTTATTTCTCCTTTAGATCTCCAGAATATTTAGTTAATGATTTTCTACTTGTGCATGAAATAGATAAAATTTGGAAAATAGAGTAGTAAATACAATCACATCATCCACAAATAAACACAAGATATGACCTGGGAACCCAATACAGGAGAAAACCCAGCTAGAAGATGAGGTTGTTCTGCTCTTTTTTCTCAGGTATAGAAATGATGCAAGTACAAAGAAAGAGGCACTTTCTGCAGAGTTGCCATTGACATGTGGCATGTATGGCTTCTACAGAATCTCTCCTCCTTTGTTATGCTCACAGAATACCACTCTTAGATGGTGTGCTCAGCTATGGAACAAGATACAATGCAAAAGAATGGAACCCCTTCTCCTCCTAGTGGCCTGGTATTTAACATAGCCCGATAGCCATCTAGGGGTAGGGTTTTGACTTCCTCAACCTTCAATTGTGATAAGGTTTTGGACCTTCTAGAATGTTCTTAGAAAATCCAATACATGGCTAGCCCCACATGTCTATGTAATGGAGGTTGACGTGGCATCTACTTGCACCATGGTCCAATCCAGATCAAGCTTGCTCACAAGTTCTTTCATTCATTCAATCCCCCATTACAAATGGAGAGAGAAAAACCTTATATAGGTTTAAGATCTATCTCCTCATACAATACAAAATGATTTGTTTTCCAAGATCCATTAATCTCTCCAAGGAAAATCAATAAAATAATCATCTCTAAACTTCTCAACAAACTTCTTACTAAAAGTAGAAGAGAGTTTGTTGAGATCCAAATTTCCTCCATGAGGTTATAATACAATCTCCTAGGAAAACAATACAATATAGCTCTAATATAACTAACTCCAATAGACAAGTCAACAATGATAAAATATGGAGTTAGTTACAACTACAATCCAAAAATAGATCCAAGTGGTTGGGCACCTCCTTTGTTTGAGAGATAGACCA